>SEYY01000299.1:141288-174532 GCA_009176605.1 Armadillidium nasatum
TCTTTTTAGCAAATGTTTATTTAATGATTGACTTACAATTTAGGGGAAAATTATCAAAATCATATGTGGTTTGAAACACATGTAGAAAGAAAATGAAAATGATTTTAACAGTTAGTAACTTATGACTTATTGGAAGACCTGTTGCATCAGGTATTATGAAGTCTGTTCTACAACTTAAAATTAGAACAGAAAATCAAAAATAAAAAGGAATAGGATTAAAAACAAACTGATGCTGCAGACTTCAACAAGTTAAAATACCGTAGAGATAAATAAATGTATCCAATTAAAAAAAAAAAGCTATACTATGTAAGGATTAGGAGAAATTAAACTATCATGTCAAAGTGATGGAATTAAGAATGGTACTATATGTAATACAGTTACTAATTAAACATTCCAAATAATTAAGGTAGATTACTTAAATTAATTTACACACCATCTGAAGTATTTAGATTATAAAGAATGAATTGAAATTAATGAATGTTCATGATTAGGAAATTGGAATAATCAGAGGCTTTTCATTCTCCTTTATGACAAATTCATACTGATGCAAAATTAAGACACGATTAGAAAAGAAAGTAAGAAAAGAAAGAAAAGAAAAAAAATCATTTACTTACACATTATAATTAAACGAGGATGGCGCGGCAGTTTCAGTATTTTTATTCATGGTCTGCATCATTGGACTTGGTTCTTGCTGAAATTATATATATATATATATATATATATATATATATATATATATATATATATATATATATATATATATATATATATATATATATATATATATATATATATATATATATATATATATATATATATATATATATATATATATATATATATTGTATGTTTCAAAGAAATTAGGTATTCTTGAGGAGCTTTAGAAACTTATCACCACCACAGTTTCTGGTTCTGTATAAGGGCGTTATTAGGCCTTGTATAGAGTATATATCACGTATCTTAGGTGATTCTACACATATTACGCTTAATCAGTGGAGTCTAGTGCTTTTCATCTTCTCAACTCTCCTTATTTCACTAACTCCCCAATCACTTTCTAGTTGTCATAGTGTTGGTCACTCTCCCTATATTATAGCTATTACAATGGCCACTTATCCTCTGAATGTTCTAGTCATATAACACATCTTTTGAAGAAAGCTCATGTAGCTCGCACTTCTATACAGTTAAACCTTTCTCTATCAACATTCTAATCCCAGATTTAACCTTTATGCTCAGTCTTAAATGAACTCTACTGGTAAAGGCTGTAGCACACTTCCCTTATGTATTTTCCCAACTTCCTATGACATGTACACTTTTAAACAACATTTATATGGGTATATCGTTCTTTAACTTTAACTATCTTTTAAGATTTCCATCTAACTCCTGTGGAGTTTGGTGGGTATTCAGTCTTTGCCCACTGGATGTGAAAAAAATATAATAATAATAATAATAATAATAATAATAATATATATATATATATATATATATATATATATATATATATATATATATATATATATATATATATATATATATATATATATATATATATATATATATATATATATATATATATATATATATATATACTTACTTGTCCAAATTTAAAGGGCTGTGATAAGGAAGAACCGAAACCGCCAAAGGTTGGAACATTCGGAGTAGCCTTACTTGTTTCTGGCTTTCCAAATGAAAATCCAGTATTCTGAGATTTTACATCGTTATTACCAAACACAAAAAGAGAACTGGTAGACTTAGATTCTCCAAAGGAAGGAGTCTTTGATTCCCCAAATAAAGGAGGCTTTGAGTCTCCAAAAGAAGGAATAGAAGGCTTATTATCTACTGACTGCGTTGAACCTGAATTACCAAAGAAATTGAAACTGGTAGGATTAACTTTCGGAAATCCCTGTGAAAAAAAGTCACTGGAGTTCTTCATGTTAGAATTATCGAGTTTTGGGAACTCAAACTTAGTTCCGGAATTCTGGGTATTTGAGAGAGTAGAACCGAACTGAAATATAGCATTACTTTTTGATTCCTGACTACTGGTTACCGTCTCGGCTGGTTTTGTTACCATGGTAGGAACAGATGGTTTGAAAAATGAAAAACTTGTTGTTGAAGTAGTTGTGGTTGAAACAGAATCAGAAACATTACTTGGAGATACTAAGGATACAGTTGACGCAGGAGTTGCACCGAATATCAAATTTGAAGACATCAAAGAGCCTGACGAACTTGTAATACTGGTTGGTGAAGCTTTGTTTTCAACAGGCAATTGAAGTATGGATGAGGTTGCTGGTTTGCCAAAAGTATTTTCATTGCTAGATTTCACCCCTGTGATATCAAAAGTTATAGGCTTTGAAGGTTCTTTACTTGGAAGGCTGCAAAGTTTGAGTATTTGAAGTACTTGAAATCCCTGCAGTACCTGAATTTTCATCATTTGTTTTTGAAGGGTTTCTAATTGGAATCGTCCCTGAATTTTCTTTAGAAAGAGGTGACCCAACTCCAAAACTGAAACCAGATGTTGACACTGGAACACCAAAAGAAAAGCCACCTGTTGTTGCTTCTTTTGTAGAGCCTTGGTTAGCTTCAACGTTTAAACTGTTCGATTTTTCATTTTTTGATGGGGTTGCATCGACCCCAAAAGCTAGAGTATCTGACTTTATATCATTAGAGGAATTGACTCCAAAACTTAATTTAATGTCTTTTGACGGGTTTACTCCAAATGTAAAATCTGATTTTAATTCCTTTGAACTATTTACATTCAAATTTGAATTACTTGGCTTTTCTTCCTTAGGCAGCGAAGTATTAATTCCAAAACTAAATCCACTGGATTTTTCTAATTCTACATTTGAACCAATTGGGTTTTCATTCTTAGACGGTACTGGATTTACTCCAAAACTAAATCCACTGGATTTTTCCTTTATTGCATCTGGTGCAATACCAAATTTAAAAGTGCTTGAGGGATCATTTGTTTTTGACTTTGGATTTGCATCAAATTTGAAATTACCAGTTAATGCTTCTGAAACTATATCTGAATGGCCTAAGCTAGCCCTTGGAGTATCACAACTTTGGCACTTCTGTTTACTATTTTTATTCCGAACGCAACAAGTTTCACATTCCCATTCATCCTTTCCTTTCAAAAACTGTGAAGGAAAAGACCCTGACAAAGATATTTTATTTTGTTTGGGCGAATCACTCGAAGAGTTGGGTCTTAAATATTTGCAACTTATGCATTTACCATCAAAACTGTTGTTAGTTATAAAGCATTCGGGACATATCCATACGTTTTCCTTCGATTTTAAATCATCTTGGTGTTTTGGAGTAGTTTTATTTTTAGAGGTATCAAAGGATAGAGGTGACATTTCTGTAGATGATTTTCTTTTACTTTCATTTTCACTTTTTGGTTTTGCCGACTTACAACAAAGGCAATTAGAACAATTTGATGTATTGTGTACTAGACATGATTCACAGACCCATGACCCTTCAGAAGGTTTAAAAGCCTCACCCCAGTTATTAAGAGAAGACTTAGCAGGGTTAATACCAGAATTGTTTTTAAACGATTTTGGAGCTTCACAAGAAGCGCAAACATCAACAGAGGCTTTGTTTTGAAGAAGACACTTGGGGCAGTCCCATAAGCCTTCTGGACGTTTAAAAGCTTCACCCCAACTTCCACTATAACTTACTAATTTTTTATCCGAGGAAACCTCTTGAATGTTAGATTCCTTTTTAGGTTTAGGGGTGAAGCATGCAACACAACTTTCTTGGTCACTTTTGTTTAGAAGTAAACAACTTTCACATTCCCATGACCCCTCTGGTTTTTTAAAAGCACATCCCCAATTTTGTGAAGTTGTCACAGATTCGGGAACTTTAGATTTTTGTGGTTTGGGAGCTTCACACGCAGCACATTTTGTAACAGACTCATCATTCTGAAGAAGACAGGTATCACAATCCCATTTGCTTTTCTTAATAATTAAACCTGATTTTTTAATATCTGGCATAGAACCTTCTTTAGATGAGGTCAATTCAGCCTCATTAATTGGCTGACTAAATCTAAATTCAATACTAGTACTGGGCATTTTTTCCAATAAAGATAGATCTGATACGACTGATGGGTTAGAAAACTTATAATCAACATTATCTAAAGCAGAATTTTTTGCTTTAAGAGGAAGATTTTCTTTTGTTTTGGGAAATATTACTGAATCTTGATTCTGATCATTTACTATATTAGACTTTTGAGCATCAAACTTATAAGGTGTAGAACTAACAGCCGAAGAATCCCATTTGCTTGATGATTTTGAAGCATTATTAGAGCTGACAAAAGAAGAATTTTGCTCGACACCAGGAAATCTGAAAAATAATAATAAAAATTCATCAAAATTTTAATACACAAACTTAAAAAATGCTTAATGATGGTACAAAAAAAAAAAAAAAAATCAACTTATGATTTGCATATATAAAGATTTTCTAGTGCTTTGTATTTAATATTTTGTTAGGTATAACATTTCTGATTAATGTATTTCAGTCTTTTCTAGATACTCAGAGAGAAAATTTAATTCTCAAGTTTTCAGGCCCTCTATTTAATTATATTTGATAATTAATTTAAATGCTTCTTTCATTTTTTATTGCTAAGAGCAATAACGTAAAATTTAAATACTTGTTCTTTGGTAGGCATAACAGATAATTGAAGATAGGCGTGCACACGCTTCTTTTTAGGACTTGCTCTTAATTACATAAGTTTGAGGTGCCCATCTTTTCCTCTAACAGGTTACCAATTTTAAAACCTTGTAGTAATATCAAGAAAAGGAGTAACCCCAACCCCTCCACTTTTGACTTACACATTACAAGAGTTCTAAGAAAGTAGTAAACTTTACATGAATACATATACAACCCAAATTGTTAAGAAATAGATTAGATACATCCAGAATGGTAACAGCAATCATTTTGTGTTCAGTATCCATCTGAACAAAAAACCTACATCTTTCATATATTTTCAATGGTTTGATGTTGGAAGCAGTTTTTTTTTTAAAAAAAAAAAATTTGTGAATTATAATGAAGATATACACATAATAGCCCAATTTTAATCAAAGATTATATAACTTTTGGAACCTTAAACTTTTAAATCTCTATTCTCTTAACAACGATAAAAATAATAATGAATATTTCTGGTGCATCTGCTTACATTTTAACAAATAGTTTGAGAACACTAAAATACCTTTGTTCCTTTAAAAATATAAGAAATTACCATACAAAACGGTACTTATCAATTTAGGCCAGAAATTTAAATTTTGTTTTAGAGTAATTTCTTAAAAGGTCTTAAAAATGAAAACATAAAAATGAGAAAATAAATTATTGAGTGTGAAAGGCCGTTTAGTAATGAGGGTCAAATATACTGTCGAAGACGAATACCGCAGAAACTGGAGAAAAGATTAACGCTGGGGAACAAATTTTAACTTCTTGTCTACTGAACTAGTTTTGACTTCAAATTATGGGTAATTTCTATGCGCTGAGCACGAATTTTCACGGTTTTGCTCTATCAAGTGCTGAGTTTCCTCAACGACCCCCCTCCCTCCATCGTATTCATAAAAAGTTTTTTTCTCAATACTACCAAAATCTTTTTGCAATTACACATATGCAACTTGGTTATTATCTAGATATTTGTACCTATTTTTATAGTATTGATGTATTGTTTATTTTGAACATAGAGAAAAGATTTTAAGTTCTTATCAAATATCCGGAGCACCAGTTTATCAAATGTGTTGACTTAAAAGGAACAGCAAAGCCAAGGCAGAATATTTCAAACAAATCTGGCCATCACAAACTTCACATTAAACATGTAAAGACTTTTAGATACGAACGGCGAAGTGTTTTAAATACATAGTTTCAAAATTATCAAGTTTAAGTTATGAAAAAATCAAGGCAGGAATTTTGGGTGGCCCACAAATAAGAATATTAATTAAAGACAAGAATTTTTCTAATGTCATGAATGAATGCGAGATAAATGCCTGATTCTCATTTGTGGACTTGGTAGAAAATATTTTAGGCAATAATAGGCCAGGTAAGTACAAAAAAAAAAAAAAAAAAAAAAAACTCAAAAAAATTTTTTTTTTTTAAAAAGACTAAAAAGAATTAGGTAGCAATGTGAGCGTAAAAATGCATTTTTTAAATAGTCATCTTGAACAATTTCCAAAAAGTTCAGATGATGTAAGTAATAAACAAGGGGAAAAATTTCACCAATATATAAAAATTATGGAAGAATGGTCCCAAGGGCACCGGGATTCTCACATGATAGCTGATTACTGCTGGTGCTTGAAAAAGAGACCTTTCACCAAAAAACAAATACACTAAAAAGTCTTATAGAAGAAAAATTTTCCCACAGTGAAAGTATATATATATATATATATATATATATATATATATATATATATATATATATATATATATATATATATATATATATATATATATATATATATATATATATATATATATATATATATATATATAAAGGATAATTTCTGTCGCTGTTATGTAATTATACTTTAGTTTGAACTGTTTGTATTTCATAAAACTTGAAAAAATTTCTTAACACTCAATTTTTTTGGGGGTTAATTTGAAAAATCTTGAAAATGGCCCATAGGCTATTGGCAAGAATCAGGACCTGATAGAGCCAAATCGAATTGAAATTCGTATTCTGCATACTCAATAAAAGCCAAATTCACTAGAATCATTCAATAAAATAAAAATTCCCAACTACTATGTTTCTGCATCACAGTTTAAGAGCTCTAAATTTAAAGTACCAGAATTTTGCAAATCTGTCCATGTTCTTATATATTAAAATTTTTAAAAACAATTTTCTAAAGTATATTATATATATAAATATATATATATTTTATATATTATATATATATATATATATATATATATATATATATATATATATATATATATATATATATATATATATATATATATATATATATATATATATATATATATATATATATATATATATATATATATATATATATATATATATATATATATATATATATATATTACATGTTTTTAGACATTTTAATAAAAAATAAAGAAAAGACAGTTTAATTCTTGCTTATAAAATTGTTAAAACTATGAAAGTAATGAAAATTTTTAAAATATACTTTTTTAATTTCATCATCAATAATTTTTTAATCGTCCCATCACGAACAAAGTGTCCTACCAAATCTAAATTGATTTTTCACATCACCAGTATCCTCACATAACTTTATGGCATGATACATAAACATATGACTATTACATGACAGTTGCAGTCTTAAAAATTGTACATTTTCTATGCTACACTTTTGTAATGCTATAACAGTTACATGGTTTTGTTTATCGCTCCACTCTATAGTTACTTAATGTGCAGCCAACAAAAACAGTGCCGAAACATAAAGTGTGAAAGCTAAATATTGGCAACTATGTGGTATCACCTTGGATATACTAATTTCTTACCAGGATATATCTACTTTAATTTTGTAACAGTTTGGGAATATATATATATATATATATATATATATATATATATATATATATATATATATATATATATATATATATATATATATATATATATATATATATATATATATATAAAAATGTCTGACAAATTTACATCTGCACTTGTAAAATATATTAATCCTTTAAAATCATTTTCTATTTAAAAACCTTTTGTGGATGCTAAGAACATAATCTAATATGTAAACTTTAATATAATATGGGTTACTTTTGTGCTGATGACACTAAAACAACAGAAGCTTGAGATTTTAAGCTTTTTTTTATCTATTCTTTCCAGGTTGTATGTTTGAATAGATGTGTTACATGTTTGATGTTTAAAATGGTGGTTATGTCAAGTGGTCAAAAAAATTGGGTAAATTCAGTGATAGTGCATGGGAAAACATTTGAAAGTAGAGTTTAATATTTTCAGTTAATTTTCTAATTTTAATGCTATAATATAATCATACCTACGGTAAGTAAAAAAGGTAAGGGTTTAAATATTTTCTACATGATTAAATTTTTGTTCCTTAATATTTTACTTTTCTCTAACAAACATTGCGAAACAGGAAAACTTTAGCGGAGCAATTTTTTATCAAATTTTATTCCATTTTAGAAACTTTCTTACCTATCCTACTATCAAATTTTTAACTTTCTTATCACACTAAATATATATCTGTTCTGAAAGTAAATTTTAAAAAAATATTCAAATGATTCAAGCTGAGTAACATGCGCGTATTATACTGCTTACCCTAATTAAAATTTAATATTTTATTGGAATAATATTATATATATATATATATATATATATATATATATATATATATATATATATATATATATATATATATATATATATATATATATATATATATATATATATATATATATATATATATATATATATATATAATACTCATCCAATGTTTTGATATAATAATGATAATAATCTTACCTAAACGACACTTCATTTAGTTCTTTTTCTTTAGTGATAAAACTTTCTGAAGTTTTCTGCTGTGATACAATCTTTACTGACGAGGAATCACTTTTGCTATCGGGTTTGACTTCTTTGTGTTTCACTTCATAACTTGCTTCCTTCAGAGATGTTTCAGTTTCATCAGATTTTGGTGCGAACAATGAAGAGAAATTTTTTGTTATCTTCACCTAAATGACAAAAAAAAAGTGGTCAAATTTTTACCAGATTGTTAAATTGTTAAAATTTTACTAAGAAACCAATTAAAATCAGCATACCTTTGAAGGTGTAAGCAATTTCGTTACTGGGGGAGAATCTTTAGCAAGAGTATTCATTTTTACAATAGGTCTATTTTTATGAAAATCTGCTACAAACGATGATGAGTTAAAGGAAAAATCTCGAGGGACGCTGAACTGGAAAGCTCTCTTTGAATCTGACAGTGGTGTTGAAATCTTATCAATACAATCGAGGATACGCCGTGCAGCTGAGCTTAAACCTCCATCAGAATGATCGTCATCATTTGCTGAAACAGTTGTAGGAGTTCGGGGACAAATCTGCAAGCGCAATGAATAATTCATATATTGATTAATGTAAATAAATCAAATTTGTAAACATCAATGTCTTATACTGAAACTTTGAACAACTCTTCTTAGTAATAAATAAACTCAAAGTAATGACTACTCTAAAATGTATTATGGTAGTTCATCAATAGTTTTTATGACTAAATAAAAATTAAATTAAAAAAGAAAAACCTATGACTAAACTTTCAATATTCACGAACAAATAGTTAACTTTCTAAACCTATACAGTTTACATTTTTAATGAGAAAGAATTCATTATGTCAATTATATATATATATATATATATATATATATATATATATATATATATATATATATATATATATATATATATATATATATATATATATATAGAATTACCTTTCTTGGAATGACCCTATTACGCTTCCGACGATGATTAGAAGCCCCTCCATACATTATCTTCCCCGGGTAAAATATTGAAAAGGAAGGTTCTTCTTCTGCTATTTTACTCTATAAATTACAGAACCAGGATAAGAATTCAAATAAAATCAATCTATTACTATTTCATATGAAACTTTTTTCACATGTGTGAATTAAGATATATTGCTCTTTATGCATTATTATTATTATTTAAGAGTTAAAATTCTTATATATATATATATATATATATATATATATATATATATATATATATATATATATATATATATATATATATATATATATATATATATATATATATATATATATATATACCATACATAAAGAGGGGAACCATATGTAGAAATGCTAAATCTGGGACGTTTTCTTGTCATTTGTTCAACGGATTCTTCAGCATCTTCAGTAAACATCTGACTATGCGTTAATGATCTCTTTTTGCTTGCACTTACATTAATGTCTCCATTTTTCATTTCACCTTGAAAAAAAAAAAAAAAAATCATTTTACATTAAATCAAATATGTTATGAAACCAATTATAAAGCAAGAAAACATAAACCACCCTAAACCAAACATACTTTAGATATCAATTTTTCATTATTCAAATTAGGGAAATAAATAATTTCTAAAAACGACTGAATTTTTTCTCTGACAAACTAAGAAAACTTAACCAATGGTTAATAAATGATCAAAATTTAAAGTCATCCTTACAGTCTGTATAAATAAATGCAGTCATGTATTTTGCAAATGTTATTTTCCACAGTGGTTTAAAATCAATAAAAAAAAATTTAAAACGTGGAAAATTTCACTTATTTTATTAACAATAAGAAACATATACTATAAGGTTAAATTTATTAGGTTATGTTAAAGAAGATTGTTTTCTTTTGTTAAATAAATTCAGTTTTTTTTTCAAATGTAAATTTACAAGATTAATGATTTTGCAGGTTAGATTAAATGATATATTTCCTTTTATTTACAAAATTTTGAAAACTTTTGCTTTTCGAATATAAATTAGAAGTAATAATCAATTTAATTACACACCATAAATATTTTTTTTAAGTTAATACAGGAGTGAACCTTTAAAAATAAAATATGAAATAATTATTTTGTAAAATAATACTTCTGGCATATTGGTAAAATAAAGAAAAAATATTCACAATTTAATCAAATTAAAAAATTAGGATGGTAATATGGCTGCAAATATTAATTTTAATTCAAATTTTAATACTATAATGACACTGGCATCTTTAATGCCTTAATATAAAAGCAATATTTGTTGAGTGCTAGATTTATGAAGACCTTGAATTCAATAAGCTAGAGTAAACTAGCATTATCATATATATATATATATATATATATATATATATATATATATATATATATATATATATATATATATATATATATATATATATATATATATATATATATATATATATATATATATATATATATATTATTTCATTATTTGCATTTTTTTGTCATAATAAATTCTTCAGTATCAAATATTCTGCAAGTATTGGTAAAAGAAACAAAACTGCTAGTATCAAACACTACAATATAATTTACTTACTATCGGTCAAGCTGAGGAGTATGGAATCAGTATTGGTAATATTGGTAAAAAAATTTACATCACTCCATCCTTGATATATATATATATATATATATATATATATATATATATATATATATATATATATATATATATATATATATATATATATATATATATATATATATATATATATATATATATATATATTATATTTATTTATTCACGCCCTAAGCGTACTTTCTGGCCCTTTAATCGGGCAAATTGGGAGGGCACTAAGTCGCTTCTTTTCTAACTACCGTTGGAATGAATCCTGTTTTGACCCAGAGGATGCTCTTGTGTCTGCCGAAAAGGAAGGGGTTGTAATCGCTGATGGAACGAGTAGGTTCATTACATCTTCAAATAAATCTTTTTCTCCTCAAAACTCATGGTTCGATGGTACTTCTAATACCTTTCCTACTCTTATTCGTCCTGACGGCTCTGTTGCTAATACTCCTTTTGAAAACGCAAATCTCTTCAGCTACCTTTTTTCCTCTAATTCAACCTTGAATGATTCCAGCTCCTCTCCTTCTCCTCTTAGGTGTCCCATGTCATCATCTGTGATTTCACATGATCAGATACATGGGTTCCTGAGAACTATGAACGTCAGGAAGGCTAGCGGCCCGATGGCATTCCTCCCCGTGTTCTGAGGGAGTGTGTGTCTGAGCTGGCGCCTGGCGTCATTCAATTCTTCTCTTTATGCCTTAATACTAATATTTTTCCTCAATGCTGGAAGCTAACATATGTTCAGCCGATTCTGAAGAGGGGTAGCCGCTCTGATCTCTATAACTATCATCCTATAGCTCTCACGTGTTCTGTTTAAAATCTTTCGAAACTCTCCTTAACTCTTATTTCCTGGATCATCTAGTCCCTCCTTTCAGATCATCAGTACAGCTTTTGACATTCGAGGTCTACTGGTAACATACTTTCTTATCTTACTGATTTATAGCTTTCTGCTCTTAGGAAATATGGTGAGTACAACTGCCTATTGCAAGGAAAAGTTTGCGGTATTTCGGTGCCGCAAGCTGGTCGGACTTGCGGTTGTATTTCTTTGATTTCCTGCAGAATGATATAATTATTGCTTGGAGTGTGCAGAAGGCATTACCGAGGTGAATCTCTCTTTCCTTCTATGAACCTAACAAACCTTCCTTTAACTCTACGTGTTATCATGCTGATCACCGCAAGGATGCGGCTTTCAAGGATTGCCATAGTCTTCAAACTGAGGAATCTCAAGCAACTCATATTTCATGCTGGAATCATGCAAAATCTATTCTCCTTAACACTAAAAACTCGTGTCTGTAAAAAATGCAAAAATCTTTTTGGTTCCTCTTCCTCACAAACTTTATGGCATTTTGTAAAAAATGTTAACTAATTTTACTTCTTCCTCTAGTATCTGCTGAACAGCACAACTGCTGTTTTACCTTCTTCTAAAGCTGAACTCTTCACTCAAACTTTTGCCTCTAATTCCACCTTAGACAATTCCGGAGATATTTCTCCTCCTTCAACCCCTTCATATTCAATTTTGCCTAATATTGTAACTTTTCCTTGAGAAATTACTTCTACTCTCTCTGAGCTTGATACTAAGAAGGTGTAAGGTCCTGAAGGTATCCCTCCTGTGGTTCTCAAAACTTGTTTCTGAGCTTGAACCCTGCCTTAATAAACTACTAAAATAATAAAAGCCTGTGCCGAAGAAGTGGGATCCCTCTCAACCCTCTAACTACCATCCCATTTTTTTTAACCTTGATTCTTTCTAAAGTTTTGGAATCTATCCTTAACAGTAAGATTTGAAAATCTCATTCTTCTAATCTTATCTCTGATAGCCTGTGTGGCTTTTGAAAAGAATACTACTGATGACCTTCTTCCCCTTCTCTCTTGATTCTTGATCCTCCACTCTTCTTTGGCACTTTCAGAGAATCTTTAGCTGTTGCACTGGACATATAGAAGCCTTTAATAAAGTCTGGCACAAAGCTTTAATTTCTAAACTTTCCTTTCTGAAACAGTCTCATCCTTTCTGATCCAACTCTCTGACACACTCCCTTTATCTGGTTCCCAACTTTCTTTGACTTGCACACTTTCAAACGCAATGCATCGGGACATGCTGTTCTTTAACCTAACCAGGTTTCTAGAATTTCCCTAATTCTGGTCGAAATTAGTAGGTCTCTAGGCTTTGCCCACCAGAGGATATATATATATATATATATATATATATATATATATATATATATATATATATATATATATATATATATATATATATATATATATATATATATATATATATATATATATATATATATAAAAGTACACAATTTACAACACCCCAAATTTTACTAAATACAATAAAAACTGAAAATATTTTTAAAAAATTTTTAATGTAATATTTAAATTTTGGCTTAATGTAGCATTTTTGAAGAGTTAAAACAAATTAACTAACCTTCCATAGGTTCTCGAATTCTCTTCCTGCTTGATGGGAAAGAGCTAATTGATCCATTTGTCTGACAATTATAGTTTTCAGCATGAGTTTCTATGAATGAATGCTTTAAAGTATTATCAGAATCATCTCGTGGAGGTAAAAGCTCACTATGAAAGTTTGATGTGCTGGGTTTTAAGAGCATAGGATCGCCTAATAGGTCTTCATTTCCTGATAGTTATCAAAAAGTGATAAAACCTCATCAATAACTAATAATTAACTTCTAAAAGTTATATATATATATATATATATATATATATATATATATATATATATATATATATATATATATATATATATATATATATATATATATATATATATATATATATATATATATATATATATACTGCAAATCACCTGATCACTGAAATACATGGAAAATCTATTTTCCAGATATAAATTCATACTTACCTCTTTTCATTAAATAAGGTGATAGAGATGGAGTGGAAGCCATGAAAGATTGATCTTCTTTAAAAGGTGGAATTATATTTTTTAAAGGAGCCCAAGAATTTTCAATGGAAGCTGGCTGAGAGGTTGATAAACCAGCAACTTCATTGTCAATTGTGTCTGCAATACCTGCAAAATAATTTAAATTTTAAATAAAAAGCCTAAACCATAAAAACTTTACAATGCTAATTAATTGATGAAGGAGGTAATTGGAACTTCATACAGAAGCTCAAACAGAGCTAATGGCAATTAATATAAAACTTTTATTCCCTGAAAATAGGTACTGTAATTATGTTTTACACAAAGTATTATATACTGCTGAAAATTTTTAAAAATTACAGCTATATTTTTAATACATAAAAATGATTTTTACATTCAAATAAAAAAATCTTATCTAATAATGTATCATACTAATATTTCTTATATATTTCATATAATAAAGAGCATTCAAACCTTCTTCTGGATATAACTGATTTAAATGTTTTTCTTTCATTGTTTCAGGGAAATTTGATGCACTAGAGCTGAAACATCCGGAATTGTTATAAAAAGAATCTTGCCTATCATCTGGAGTGGTCGATGGGCCTGAACCCTTTAGCCATTCGGACCAAGAGGAATTTGAAAACAGACCTGACACAGTATTTGTAACACGGCGCAATATGCTGTCCTAAAATTAATTATGGAGAACAATTATTTAATAATAATAATAATAATAATAATAATAATAATAATAATAATAAGTAATAATAGTAATAGTGCTTAAGATTTATTTGTACAAAAAATTAAAAAAGTAATACACCTTGTACAAGTGTATTTTTTTGATTTCAATTAATATTATGTTGGTTATCCCAGCGCTTTCTTAACATTCACAAGTTCTTAACCATTGTATAATCAATTTCAGTAATGCAATCAATACTGCAATCACAGGAAATATAATGTAGATTAAAATCATGATTATTATTTTTATCTTGAAGTCAACTCTGATACTTCATCTTTCTAACTGCAGGAAATTCATGATATTAATTAAAATAAAAAATAAATAAATAAATGATAAAAATAATGATAATAATGCATATTTTTTAAGAGTTGAAGGGATGCCATTTTAAATAAATTATAAATCTCAGTAGAATACAGGACAAAAATATTTTTTTACAAATTTTTCAAATGAGAAGTAATATGCCTAAAAGAATAATAGTACTTATGTGGATATCTGGCCAAGTTTAATGTCTTTTCCTTTTACATACAAAGGTAAAAGTCATATAAACAGAATCTGGCAGGTGGGTTGTATCTCTTTTAAAAGTATCAGCAATACTTTATTGTCACTATCACTAAAACATTTTAGGAAAAGTATCGAAAATAATATTGCCACTACTTTATAATGATGTTCTTAATTCTTAAGTCTACTGCTGCATGATATTTAACCCCGTTTTGTAAAAAATAAAAAATAAAAAAATAGAAAAAATAAACATTGCCCAGTAAAAAATGACATTTTTAAAAAAAAAAATAAAATAAGAAAATTATAATGCTAGGCTAGCTAGTAACTAAACTACAACTTACAGGCTACTAATACAGTCTGTACTGTGTACAAGTCTGAAACTTTTCAAGTCATATAAATCTATTGTTTAATCACCTAAATATATAATATTAGCTTGATGTAATTTTACAATTTTTATTGCTTAATCTGCTAATATTCATTATCTAATTCAATGTAACAGACTAGCAGTAAGCTAAATACCTCCTCCCCACTCCCTGTGTAATAACAGGACCCAAATTTAATATTTAAAACTTGCTCTAATTTTATCATAGAGGTTTTCCTGGGAAAAATGTTCAAAAAGATTTTTCCATACCAACGCCTGGTTGTTTCTCTTCACAGATAAGTGTCAAGGATGGTATGATGTATTTCCACAGCCCCACATTTGAGCACATAAAAATCCCCATGGTATTCAATCACGCAGGCACCAGCATCAATTCTGGTTAATATGTAGACCAGTAAAATCAGCCACATCCTAATTGGTTCATTTGTCCTACCTATGGTTCTTAATTGGTTAATTGATGGCACTCCTTGAGGACATCTCTCTCTGGTAGTTTTGCTCAACATGAGGTACATGCATGATGGATCTCCAGCCCACTTTTCAAGATGAATTTGCCAGTAACTCAACACTAAGTATCATAATAGATGAATTGGATGTGGGGTACCTGTAGGCATGGTAGCCACAGTCCCCTAACCTCAACCCCTTGGATTATTATCTGTGGAGACACCTGAAAATTCTCATATACAAAGATCCTGCTCTGGGTGTTAATAATACTCTTCGGCAACGACATTCATATACATGCTGATATCTTCTACAGACTGCATCATTATCTGCTCAGAAGGGTCGAGGCTTACATAGTGGCAAATGAGTAATTTTGAACATCTCCTATGAGTGGGACTGTGATGTGTACCACCACCTGGTTAATATATCAATAAATAATGCTGCAACATTATTGTTATTTTCTTATGTTTGTTCCTATGAGTGTGGCATATCTTTGTCCTTTTGTCCTACATATCACCTCTATTAAGCATTTCTCAAAAATATGTATTTAAGGGAACTTGTTTCCTCATATATATATATATATATATATATATATATATATATATATATATATATATATATATATATATATATATATATATATATATATATATATATATATATATATATATATATATATATATATATATATATATATATATATATATACTGTAAGTTTTTAAAAAAAAACAAAGTTGGCTTTTTGTACCAACCTTGTTTCATTTCAATTTGGAAGACTATTAACAAGTGTTGCCCGTAAAAGTGTGGCAACAATTTTTTTGTCTTGGTCAATCAATTTGAACAAAATTATAATGAGACATTAACAAATTGTGAAATATTACATTTCTGTGTTTTGAAAATAAAGGAACCAGATGTAAAAGGTAATTGCATTGATCAGAAAATTTGTCAGTGACATTCTTTTTTTTTTTAACTATTTCAAAACTGTTATGAGAATTAGCAAACTAGCACAAACACATAACAGCATAGAAATTTGGCCAATATTCTGTCAAAATAATTATTAGAACTACACATATGAAAAAAAAAATAAAATAAAAAAGTTACCAACAAAGAGTAAACAGCAGCAACAGTGGAAGTCTTAAAACAACTATAACTCTTTTTCAATATATTGCTCCCAATTTGAGACCAGGTTAATCTTTGCTAGCCTAAAAAAATTAACCCTTTTTGCAAAATGACACTGACTCTGTCAGTGATCAAAAAGTCTTGTCACCCATGCAGCACTGACCAAGTCAATAATAGTTTATATTTGTATCTTAACTCACCTACATTTGTGGGACTTCCATCATTTCTGTGATACAGAATGATGTATTCTTATATTTGTCATATTTTTGTAAAAAAAATTTAAGGGGATTTTTTTTTTTTTTACAGTAACAGCAAATATGTGAAACTCCAGTTTTATATTTACATAAATACATATATATATATATATATATATATATATATATATATATATATATATATATATATATATATATATATATATATATATATATATATATATATATATATTATATATATATATATATATATATATATATATATATATATATATATATATATATATATATATATATATATATATATATATATATATATATATATATATATATATATATATATATATATATATATATATATATATATATATATATATATATATATATATATATATATATATATATATATATATATATATATATATATAAAAATCAATTTCATTGAATAACTATACTATAATAAAAAGAATACCAAATTTATTAATGAAACCATATTAATTAAAAATAAAAAAAAAATTATGGAATACTCATCAAGCATGGTAAAAAAGGCACCTCTTCAAAAGGGATAAAAATAAGTAGCTATGCTAAACAAGAATTAAGTACCTTTCGACAGAAATTAATTAACATTAGGAATAAGAAGCTGGATTGTGAAAATACTATGATAAAAGAGTACCATTTATGCTTTTGAACACAATACATGGAATTTCATCAAAATCACCCAATTTTACAGGTAATTCAAAAAAAACTTTCAGTTGTATATTAAGCAGTATTAAAAAAAAAAAATGCAATGAAAATATTTATTAGAGAGAGATGATGGAAGGAATACTTACATTAGCTTTTCTTTCAGAACTTGAATTCACATCAGCTTTTGTAATTATCTGAAAAACTTGAATTATAGTCATCTGTTGAAATTCTAGGTCTCTTGGCATTTAATGAAGTACCAGATCTCTTCAACCCAAAACGACTTTTATCATCAGTTAATGTTTTATGTGCTGACAATTTACTAAATTCATTAGTTGTAAAACATTTACTTGTACTCGGTCCAATATCCATCATCTATCACATAGTAGTTTTGAAAACGTATGCTGAAATTAAATTTTAAAAACTTTTACAATAAATAAAAATTCCCCACCTTTATTGATCTAAAGTCCTGGCTTCAAAATTACTGGCTTGTAACAGTTATATGTAAAAATATGTGAAGAGCAGGGAAGGCAGGATATTGAAGAACTATGTACTAATTTGCTGTAATAATATAATTAAGAGAAACGAGAAAAGAGTGGTGTCTATTGTCTGATGGTCTCAGTTTTCCTTATAAACCTCCTCTCAAAAATCCATAGGACTTCCAGTTTCTGATTAATGGAGATTCAAAATTAGGGAGAGGGGGGGAGGGCTTGATTCACCCAATTTCCAAAGAAGTATAAATTTGTTAAGATAACCTTAATAAAATATATAATTGAAATCAGCTGAGACACAAATCCAATGATACTAAAACCATTTTGATATGATAAGCCTAAAAAAATATTGGTAATAAATTTTTCACCAACCCTCACCCCTGTGAACTTTAAAATGTAAAAACTTTTAAAGTTTAATTTAACTTTTATATTTTACCTATCAAATGGAATGAAAAACGGTGGAACAAGAGTAAAGAATATTTTTTTAAAAATTAAAAAATAAAAGTGGTAAGCTATAAAAGCAATTTTACCAAATTTTACATACCTTATGGTTTACTTTACTCATAATATTAAAGTTTTAAAAATATTTAATCTTTTAGTGTTTTACATTAATTAATAGGTAATTTACTTTACAAGATATTTTTAACTTTAATTACAGTATTTATAATGAATAAAACTGATGGATTACATTATTTCTATAAAGTTTTACAGAATTCAAGTAGGATTTCTTAAATCCATTTAAATATTCATATATATCTCTATATTCACACTTATAAACTTTTTTAAAAATAAACAAAGAGGGGTAGCCATGCTGATCCTTCCAACTATCATCCTATAGTCTAAAATCTTTGAAACTTCTTCAACTCTCATTCCCTTCTTTCCTGATCATCAGTATGACTTTCAACAATTTAGGTCAACTGGTGACACACTTTCATATCTTCTGATTTATGGTCTTCTGCCCTTAGGAATATTCAGAATCTTGCATTGTGGCACTTGAAGATATCCAAGGCTTTTGACAAGGTATGGTACAAGTAGCTACTCCTTAAAACTCCCTTCCTTCAAATTTCCTGTTCCTCTCTGCTATCTAATGTCTAATATTCTTTCAGATCATTTTGTATCAGCACTTTTTCATAGGAGTGACCTCTTCCTTCTATCTTATTAATTGTGGTGTTCCTCAGAGTTCTGTTCTATCTCTAACTTTAACTTTCATCAATGATATTCTCAGCTCTATTTTCAACTCTGTCCATTCTTATCCCCATGACTCAATTCTTCATTCTTCCACTCATTTCAAATCTGCATCTTCTTTTGCATCTATAGTTGCTTCTCAACTTTATCTTTCGTCTTATATTCTTGCTGATCTAGATGTGATTTCCTGGTGGGATCTCTTCAACCTTGTGAAATTCAATTCTTTATAAAATCTCTTCTATACATCTTTCACTCAACACCTTCCAACTCTAATATCTCCTTCAATGACTCTCCCATCTCACCTGTGAACAACAAACATCCTTGGTTTGAACATAAGAAATATAATGTCTTGGAAATCTCATTTTACAATGGTGCTAAGGTTACTTCAAAGAAACTAGGAGTTCTGTTCAGGTTGTGGGATTTTTTTTTTCATTCTAACAGTCACTCCACTTATATATGGGTCTTACCAGCCCTTGTACAGAGTACAGTTCTAACGTTTGAGGAACTCCTCCACTTTGAGTCTCGGGCTAAAAGACTAATAAAATGTTCCTGACTTTCAAAGTCCCTTGGTTCTCTATGTGTTTAAAATAAAAAATAAAAAAGTTAGAACACTGAAATTGTATAGTTTCTTCTAAAATTTAAAAAACAAAATATAATAATAATAAAAACAAAATGAAGTGAGATTTATCCAAATTCAAAAACTTTCTTGACTTAAGATTTGATGATCAGATATATATTTTGTTTTCTTTTCAGGATAAATAATAATTTTTAGGATTTTTATATTTAAAATTTAACCTACTTGGACTTGGACCCAAGCCTGGTATAAATTTGGCTAGAGTCTCTAGCTTGAAAATTTAGAGCTTTAGTCTTTAAAGAGATGAATTTAAAAAAAAATACTTTTCCCCTATATATATATATATATATATATATATATATATATATATATATATATATATATATATATATATATATATATATATATATATATATGCTACAGTTGAGAAGATATAGGCGCCCCCAAAGTTGACAATTTTCTTTTGCATGCTCAGAAAGTATGATAAACCACCTTGGTATGTATGTCAGCCTTTAACTAAAAACTGTAATATACAGAATAACCTTGATTACAGATTTGGAATCAGGGGTACCAAATCTTTATGAGTCTACAAATATCAAGTCAATCTATCCATTGATAAGAAAGTTATAAGAATTTAAAAACTTACACAAACTTTGATAGGAATATTTCAGAAGTTAAACTTCTCTTGAGTTTTAATAGGTGAAAGCCTGTGAAACCATTTTCACAGGCTTTCACCTATTAAAACTCAAGAGAATTGACCCATACTCAACTAAGACCAAAATTATCTTTTTGAACTAATTTCTTCAGGCATTTAAGTACCATATGAGGGTCGAATTCTGTAGTAATTGAGAATTTTTCTTAATTTTTACTAATATTTTTTTTTTTTTGCATTTTCATGAAGGTAAGGCAGTAGAACTTATTTTTGATCGCCTACCTCCCAGAAAATGAGAAAAAAATCAACTTTCCAATTTTATGAGCAAAATGTTAAAGTACATTTTATAATATATATATATATATATATATATATATATATATATATATATATATATATATATATATATATATATATATATATATATATATATATATATATATATATATATATGGCAAAGGTGGAGATTGTTTCTGAGTTTCGATTGTTAAAAAAATATCAAAAATCAAAAATATTGGAGAAGCCTAACGTAAACAAGAAAGTTGCCAGAGGTACTATTACACTAGACATACACACAATTATTATTACTTACTTTTCTAGCAGAACCTAATTCGACTTATCATAACCTGAACTACCGAAGATGCAGTAATTTAACCTAAATAATAATAATTTTAAATGTACTTATAGCTTATAACCTAAATTTAAGGTATCTGAACTGAAAAGAACAAATTACACATATCTTGAACAGTCAAGGTAATTGAAACTCGTTAGGTAAGAAATTATTGATTAAAATAAAATATTGATAAAAAAATATTGATATAAAAAATATCGAAACTCAGAAACAATCTCCACCTAAGCCTATATATATATATATATTATATATATATATATATAATATATATATATATATATATATATATATATATATATATATATATATATATATACCGTATATACATATTGGAGAACATTTTCGATGGAAAAAAGTCCTAATAGGGTAAAACCAATCATCGGCCACCATTTTTGCCTCTTGTCACTTCTTGCTATCTAATATGGTTATGGAGATATAAACGGTTTAATAATTCTTAGGCTTTACACCTAGCAATTTATGTTTACATAAGGAAAATTAAAATCTAGGAAAAGCTATTCATAGTAAATATGAACTTTAGTACTTTGTTGACTATGAGTCTTAATAGGCCCATGTGGTTTCTATCTTATTTTCTAATATTTAAAAAAAAGGGTAATTGTTGCATTCACAGTTTCACCAGTAGTGGATTTTTTTGTATGAGACCAGGATGCTGAAAATAACTATATACCTAAGCATTGCTAGTTTGAGTGGAACTACATATTCACATGTTGCAGTGTAATGGAGTGAAGGAAAGACAATTGTTGAGTAGTGAACTCGAAAGAGTCCACCTCCTCACCATTGTCTGCAGTAGATAGGATAAATTATTTTTTTTATGTTCATTTATAAAAACAATTGCATATATACCAAATCTTATACGTTATATTTTTTATTCCAGAAGCTGTAATAACAATTCTTTTTGTAATTTTTCTTACGTAATCTTAAGTGATAATATTTATAAAAATCGATCTTGACACTACTTAAGACAAAAACCCAAATTTGACCTTTATATAAACCGGATTGATCTTACCCTGAAGAAAAACATTCTATCTGTTCAAGATAGTCCTTCTCTAAGTTCAGGTAATATTAAGTAATATGAAAATAGTGATACAGTGATAACAACATAAAAGAGTGTAGTGTAAAATAAATATAAATCATTGTTTTCATAGATGTAGGTAAAATAGCAAAGATATGTATAAATACAGGTTATATGATAATTTTATATTACATTTTTTCAAACTTTAACTTAGGATCCTACCTTAATAAACCTGATAAATCACTACTGTGAATATAAAAAGAAAAAAAAAAGAAATTTTTTGTACTTTTTTAAAACTATTATACATAATCTGTAATTTTCTAAATTTTTTGTTGAGAAAATGCATATAACCAATAATTTAAGCAAATGTTGGCTATTCTACTTTCCTTATAATTAAATAAATCTCAATTAAAATTATATTTAATTTTCCTAACGTCAATTATCCAGCAACCTTGTAATAGAAAAACTACGTAGGATGTTGTTCGGTTCGTTTCAAATCTCTACGTGTAGTTCCAGTTGAAGTTGCAACTCGTAGGTGTGTTGTTAGTTTCAGCAACCAGGTAGAGCGAGAACCTCAACGAAAATATCCACTGTTGTGAACGACACTTTTACAGAAGCGAGTACTAGCTAGAATTAAGGTTAGGTCCATTTAACTTTTACACCTTGATACCGACACTATAAATTCACAAGTTTTAAATAAACTGTTAAATACACAAATAACGTAACTAATTAATTCATATTATCAAATAAATATTACGTTCTTATTTCAAAATCAACAAAACATGATAAAAAACTTTACTTTTCAGTAATCACTCACCCCCTAGCTTAGTCCAAGCCTCGCGCTATAATTTTTTTCTTCTTTCTGCATAGTCTTCCTGAATAGGAGTCATAGTTGCCAAATTTTACGTAAAAGAAGCTATGCATACAAGCATAGACTTTAAAAAATATAAATAAATATATTATGAAAACTGTTTATTTGCTTTCACTAATTTATATAGTGTATATATTTTATACATATATTTTCAGTTCTCCTTGATAGGAGTTTGTAAAGTTGGTGGTTTGTTTTTTGTATCGATATAGCACATTTTTTCTAAAATAAACAAACTCCCGGCTAAATCGTGCTCACTTTTTTCGAATAATCATCAAGTCTAGGCGTCATTAAAATGTAAAAGTTTTTGCTTGTTCGCTTCAAGTTCTCAGAATTCGAAGGTATAAGGTATGAGTTATATTTTCCTTTCAAATCTTTCTTACTATCATATCTATTGCCTTCTACTCAAATATATAACTGCGTAACGTTCTTAATTATATAGAATTCGTATATGAAGGAACTTCAAAAGCAACAAAACCTTTTGAAAAAGTTCATAGTAAGTCTCCTATTATTATTTAATTTTAACACTAATTATGATCATTCTCTTTCAGGTCTTATAATAAAAGCTCAAACCCTGAGTTTTTATAATATTATAATTAAAAAATCTACAGAGTTTCTCGTTCAACTCTGTAAGAAAAGTTAAAAAGTATTAATTAAGGTCTGAAAATTGGTCATGATATAGAAAAAAGAAAAGAACAAATTTTGAACTCATTGACCATAGCGGTGCAGCTGCTGTAAATTGGAGCTTCCGAGTGACAAGTTTGTTCTAATTTTCCGATTAATTCCAAAGTTGGAACGATTTTCCTTGAAGGTCTAAAAATAGGTCATAAAATATGAGAAAAGAGAATCAGATTTTGAAATCTCTTTGACTATACATAACATTGAAACTGATATAAATAGGAATCTCCTTCGAATAGATCTTTGACCATGTGACCAACTTGTTTTGTTTTTCTTTTTCCAAATGATGGTTAACTCTAAAGATGGTACATTTTTCTTTGAAAAAAATTGAACAATTTTTAGTTAACAATTTGGTAAATCTTTGTTACCATTGATTTTGCAACTGTAATAAATAGGTAACTACTGGATTTGGAGCTCTGTTCTTTTCATCATTAGATTGGTCTTTTATAGTTCTATAGAAATGATTTCAAGAAATTTCCCTTTGGTTTCAAAAATTTGTCCCTAAATAAAAAAAAGTAATGTCCAATTTGGTAAATCATTGATTCCACTGATTTGCAGTTTAATAAATAGGTAACTACTCGGTTTGAAGCTTTGCTTTTTTTTACCATTAGATTGATCTTTTATTGTTTTATAGAAATGATTCCATGAAAATTCCGAGAAATTTCCTTTTATGTTCCAAAACTTGCCCTTAAATTAAAAAAAAAAATGTATTGTCCTATATTTTTAAAAATTTCAAATATTCAAAGCTCAATTACTCAAAATATTGGAACGACTTAGAAAATATGAAACCATCTTCTCATTCAAATTGCCATAAGGATTTCAAATTATATAAGCATACTGATGCACACTTCATATTTTAGCTTTCATACTTATTTTAATTTCAAAGTAATATATTTTTGAAAATTTCAAATTTTCATTCACAAATAATTTCAATGATCAATTACTCAAAATACTGGAACGACTCAGAAAATGTGATACCAGCATCTTATTTATATTACCATAAGATTTCCAAAACAAATGAGCACAACAATGCAAGCCTAATATTTTAACTTTCACACTCATTTTAATTTAAGAATAATATATTTTTTTAAATTCGAAATTTTCACTCACTTATAATTTCCAAAGTTCAATTAATCAAAATTTTGGAACGACTCCAAAAATATGATACCAACATCGTCATTCATATTACCATAAAGATTGATTCAAAAAGATATAAGCACACTAATGCACGCCTAATATTTTAGCTTTTACACCAATTTTAATTTCAATGAAATATATTTAAATAACTTTTCAATTCTCGATTATAATTTTCAAAGTTCAATTCGAAAAAAATATTGAAATGACTAAGAAAATGTGTCTATATCAGTCTCCTAAGTTTTCCGAAAATATAAAAAAAAAATATTGTTAATTAAGCAAATTTTGAATTTTTGTCATTTGAAGTTGGGGTGAGAAATTTTTCATGAAAAAACATGAAGTAATTGAATCAAAAACAACCCTCAGATGAAAATGTTCTACATCATTCTCCTAGATTTTCTGACAAAAATTAAAAAAGTTTTTGAGCAAATTTTGAACTGGGGCCATTTGAAGTTGAGGTTGATTATCTCCCAAACCATTACTCGAGCATAAATTTTACATGAATGCAAAAATCTGTATTGTCTCCCCAATTATGTTTATGTACCAAGTTTAATCTTTCTGTTGAGAAAATTAAAAATTTTATTTCGAAAACCAGTAATCGACAAAATGCCCCAATGAAAATGTCCGCCTCCCCTTCTGAAGTCAACTTTATGGACAGTGCACTCAGGAATTTGAGAAATAAATCTTATAAATTAGCTGATATTGGGTTTAAAGAGACCAATAGCTCATTTTTGAATTGGACGCCTTAATATAACATTTCCCTATGAAAGAGTTAGTCAAATGCATGAGGAGATCAGCCTTTAAAATGAGTGATGGATCTATCATCCCATTTGAAAATATTATAAACTTTCTTTATCATAATTAAGTTAAGTTTCCTGAACATTCTTCAGACTTTCAAAATGAAAATCAAATAAATGTAAATCAAACATTTGTTAGTTACTGCTGTCTTGAATCCTGTTCATTCTTATTTTAGTCCTATAAGTCACATTTTAACTGATTCTGAAGTAGAACAGGGTTTGGAAAATATGTTCAAGGTAGAATTCTTAGTTTTTGCTGAAACCTATTATGGGGTCGGGGCGACCCCTTCTTGTAAGTTGATTGAATGAGCAAAGATTGCGAAACAAATCCCAAGTCCCAAACAAATTTGCAAGTAGGATGATTGAAAGTAGAGACGGTATTCGGAATTTAATACATCTTTAAATTCTATGCACTCCAGGATGTTACAAACCAGAAAGACAATAAAATTTTCAAGAGATACAACTAAAACCCAGCCTAGATACGTGATTGCAACGAAAGGTATAGGTGGAAAACCTCCTTTTTTCGCTAGAAAACCTTCGCAAGGCAAGCAGGGCGTAATTTGGAGCCGGTGATTATGTTAAGACACTTGCGTTTTGACCAAAAGAAATAATTGTATTATTCTCAACACAAGAAAAATTGCCGAGCCCTATGAGAAGGTCGAGGAGCGTGAAGAAGGACGTCTTATACCAAGATGGTTGCCACGAAAAAAAAACAACGTGGTTCGCTACTCGCTTTGCTCGCTGGTGAAAAAGAAGGAACACGCTATGCGCTGAGAAAAGTCTCTAAATTATCTAGAGATATTTAACCTTGACGGCAGCGTTGGAGCCGCCACAAAACTATGAATAATAAATCTGAATTTGATTTGAAACAGACTGAAAAATTCAGAAGTGATGTAGAATTCAAGGATGGAAAATACCACGTTAATCTTCTTTGGATAGAGGAAAAACTATTGTTACTGCCTTCTAATCATAATATAGCTCTCTCAGTACTTAACAGGGTTCATGAAAATTTAAAAAGGAAAAATTTAATTGAAGCCTATAATGATGTGTTTGAGCAACAGTTGGCTGAAGGCATTATTGAAGAATTTAGGGTGTCTCCCTCTGAATATAAGAACTATATTTGGATTCCTCACAGGCCTGTTATCAAAACTGATGAACAAGTTTCTACGAAAGTCAGGCCTGTATTCAATTGCTCACTAAAGGTTAATTCACTTCCCATCTATAAATGAAGCAGCATATACTGGGCTGGATCTAATGACTTCCTTATTAGGACATTTATTTAGGTTTAGGTCAAATCAGTTTGTTATGTTATCTGACATAAAGCAGGCCTTCCTTCAGATCAAATTAAAATCTATGGAAGATCAGCAATCGCTTCTGTTTCTTCTGGAAAAATAATGGACAATTAAAGGCGTATCGGTATTCAACAATTGTGTTTGGTTTTACTTCCTCCCCATTCATTCTCAACTACATCATCAAACATCATGCTCAGTCATACCCAGATGATGAATGTACTCAAATTTTATCAAATAATTTTTTTGTTGACAACCTGATCTTTAGTGGCAATGACCCTCAATGTTTAAAAGAACTTTATCATGAATGTAACAAAAGAATGGAAGCTGGTGGGTTCCATCTTAGAAGTTGGGACTCAAATGATGAGCAATTAAGAAGTGTTAATGCAAGAAGATGGTAGAATAATACAGCATCAAGAAGCAGAAGATAAGGTGCTGGGTTACCTTTATAATCCTCATTCAGATAAATTAAAACTGGCAAGTTTTTCAGTGAATGAAAGAGCAGATACTAAAAGGTTATTGTTATCAGCTGTTTCAAAGATTTTTGATCCCCTCAATCTTTTTTTGCCTGTAACGTTAAAGGGCCGGTTGTTAATCAGGAATTTATGGCAATTGGGTCTAGATTGGGATGAGAAGGTCCCTTCAGATGTTTTATCCTCTTGGTCACCTTCTCTGTTCAGAGTTAAATGAACTCAAAAATATTGAAATCGAAAGATGTGCTTTCTTACCTTCAACTTCAAATTCTTTGTTCATATTTTGTGATGCATCAACATCTTGCTATGGTTTTGCTGTTTATAGCATAGGTAAAAGTTCAAATTTAATATTTTCATAAGTGGCTCCCCTCAAATCAAGGGCTCTGCCCTCTTTAGAATTATTGTCTGTGTTTTTATTTTTTTAAATGTATTAAGTCAATATTATCAGAATTTTCTGATGTTCAGTTCAAAAACATAAAAGTTTTTGTAGATGCTCAAATTGTTCTTTCATGGCTATTATCTGGAAGAGCCAAAAATAAAAATGTTTTTGTAAACAACAGACTCAAGGAAATTTCTTTGATCAAAAAACAAGTAGAACAAGAGTTCAAAGTATCTATTTCCTACGCTTATATCAATACTTCTGAAAATCCAGCAGATTTAATTACCAGAGGTGTTTCAACCTCTACTTTTCTTACTAAGTTGCCATTATGGCTTAAGGGTCCATCCTGGATACTTCAAAATCAGTCGCAGTGGCCTGGTTAGTAAACTTAAATGTTTGTCGGAGGCCAATAAGGAAAAGACTTTACAATGTCATTTGTTTGTGGATGTTACACAATCACTTGTTACCCTTAGAGGATTACTCCATTGTACATAAACTTTATAGGGATAAAATATCTTCAAGTTCATAAGTAGGAGTAAAGGGCTTGATGAAAATAGTGATAGAAGAGCCCAACTCTATTGGTTGAAGCAAATGCAGCAGCAATGTTTTTCAAAGGAAATCTCATTCCTAAAGAATCCTAAGAAGGATGAAATTCCATTAATAGTTAATCAACTCAATTTATTTATCTAGAGGAAGAATAGCTAAAACTCTGCTGTATAACTATGATGTGATAAATCCAGTTCTTCTTGACAAAGACCATCACTTCACTAAATTGATAATCAGAGATTTTCATGCTAGATGTCAGCATTTAGGTGTTCAAGCTACCATCAATTTTATCAGATCTCATGGTTTCTGGATTGCCAAGGCCAGACAAGCTGTGAAAAATGTTTTGTCTGAATGTATCATCTGCAAAAAATTTAATAGCATTCCTTTTAAATATCCCAAAATGACAAACCTTCCTCACCATAGGGTGAATTTTGTGCGTCCGTATGAGCATACTGGTGTTGATTTCACTGGACACCTCTTTGTAGAGGATGATAATAAGGAACTTCAGAAAAATGTATTTATTAATTTACACATGCCTTAATATTAGGGCTATTCACATTGATGTTCTTCCAGATATGTCTGCTGAGTCATTCTTACTTTCATTTCAACGGTTCACCAATATATATGGCATACCTTCCAGTTTGTATTCAGATAATGCCAGAACTTTCAAACAAGGAGGAGATATATTGTTAGAATCCTTGTCTTCAGACATGTTCTCTGAGCATATGCGCATGAACAACATCAAACATTATAAGATTCCTCTGTACAGTAGTTGGGTAGGCTCAGTTTGGGAAAGAATGATACGAGTGGTTAAGGGATGTCTATATAAAACTATAGGTAAAGCAACCTTAACTTACTATCAATTGTTAACAACTATTTCAAATATTATTAATGTTGTTAATTCAAGACCTTTGACTTATAGGTCATCAGAAAATGAATTGGAAATCATTTCTCCAAATTCCTTTTTAAAGCCTTATGGCAACTCAAACCTTATATTCAATGAAGTTTCCTTACCTATATGGAAACAGCTTCCTCCTTCACAGCAAGACTTATCCATAACTCTAAGTACTCAAGGAAAAGTATTAGAAACCTTTAAGCAATTATGGTATGAGTCTTATTTATTAAATTTACGCCAAACAAGTAGAAATCTCTACCAGTCAGAGTGGACCAACAGAATAAAAATAGGAGACATCGTTTTGATTCAGACACCCAATAAGCCAAGACCCTTCTGGCTTTTGGGCAGAGTTTTGGATGTTATCGTTGGTCATGATAAGTAAGATTAGAAGTGTTTTGGTTAAAAGGGGAGATGGACAAACATGTCATCATTCAATCTGCCATCTGTACCCTTTAGAGCTGTCTATCACTCATTCTGTAACCAGTGGTGAAGCTGACGATCAAATCTGCCATGATTCATCTAATGCAGAGTTTGCAGACAGTCAAGAAAATGAGGCTTCAGATCAAAATGATCCCTCACCTTTAAATTCAGTTCAAGATAATGGTAATAGTGCTGTCCCAGATGTTCAGCCTTCAACTTCAGGTATAAATTTACCTTCTCAGCTTAAATCTCTCAAAACTCAACCTCAGACAATGTCAATCAGAGAAAGACCACTTAGACATGCTGCTGTCAAGTGTCATGAATTCCTTCACAGGAATTTATCTTATTTGTAGTGTTTTATTAATTTTAGTAATTGCAATGATACTGCTCATTGCAACTCTTCAGTGGGAGGATATAAAAACTGTTTATATGCTTTCACTAATTTATCTATGTATATATTTTATCTTTTATTATTATTAGTTTATTTATATTTAAGTTCATTTATTGGAGTTTTTTTTTTTTTTATCGATATATATATATTTTGTTGTTCAACAAACGGCTGGCTAACACGCTCTCACTTTTTAAATTAATTCATGGTAAGGTCAAGACGTTTTTAAAATGTAAATTCATTCGCTTGTTTATCAAGTTCTCAAAATTCAAGTCAATAGGTATGAGTTTGTATGATATTTTCTTTTTTTAATCTTTCTAACTATCATTTCTATTGCCTTCTACTCAAAAATATAACTCTAATGTTCTTAATTATATGGAATTCGTATAAGAAGGAACTTCAAGAAGCAACCATCTTTTTGAAAAAGTTCAATAGTAAGTCTTCTCTCCTTTTTTAATTGTAAAATTAATTACGACCCTTCTCTTTCAGGTCTTTTAGTAAAAATAAAGTCAGGTTTTATACATTTATTTATAATTTTATAATTTAAGTAATTTTTAATTCCCAAAATTATGTTTATTTTTTTATTATTTTTTTAACAAGGTTCAAATTCAAATTCATGGTTGATGGTTTTTTTTTTACTTTAGTACTTTCTTACTGAATTCTTTCAATTAACTCTATTTCTCAATATATACGAGTATCTATTTTAAGTTCCAATTGCTGTTAATGATTGATAAATAGGGATTAAATTCTTGTTCGGAACTACAATCTGGAAGGCTGGGACATAGAGACATCATCAACTCAACGTAATTTTTATTTTGGGGAAGTTTCTTCTTCCTACAACAGTTGCAAGAAGAAAATATAAGGAAGGAACCCAGTTAGAGATGTATAGGGAAGTTGTGTGTCAAGCTTAGACAGCTATAAGAAATCCAAGCAGTAACATCAAAGAAGTAACTAGAATTTTTTTGGGGGGAACACGGCCTCCTCTATCAGAAAATTCAATTAGTCTTATAATGTTCTTATTTAGCTTTATAAATATATAATATATATATATATTATATATATTATATATGTTTTAATTGCTTATACTCTTTGGTGTATTTTAGTTGTAATTTAAATATGAATTACAGCAATGAATGAACAACCCCAAGAGAACAAGCGGACTGTAAATATGACGAATGTTTTTACTTTTTTCTACATTTTTAGCCATGTAATATATTTCTTTAGTGGAATAAAGCCTTTAATTAAAGGTCTTTTCATTATTAAATTACTGTTTTATATGAAAAAAATAAAAAATATAAAAAAAAAACAAAAATGGACAAATTCCTTAAACCAGAAAGGTTTGAAGCAAATCCAAATGGAAGTACCTCAGGAAGAGAATGGAATCACTGGTACAGAATTTTAGAAATTTTCTCTCTATTGAATCATAAACCCTAACAAATTGGATACTCTTATTAACTATATTGCTCCTGCTGTTTATGAATACATATCTAGTTGTGAAACTTATGAAGAAGCTATTGAGGTATTGACACAATTATATGTAAAACCCAAAAATGAAATTTTTGCTCGATCAACTAGCCACTCGACGACAACAAAGTGGAGAGAATTTAGATGAATTTTTGCAGATCTTAAAACAATTAAGTACTGACTGCAACTTTAAAGCTGTCAGTGCTGAGAAAAATAGAGATGATGCCATTCGTGATGCATTCATAACTGGATTAAATTCTACCTACATTCGTCAGAGTACAATCCGCATTCGAACAAGCTCGTGCTTTAGACATAGCCCAGCAAAATTCAAGTTCCTATTCTACTCCATATACACCTCTCTCAGCATCAGTTTCAGCTATTGAAAATTCTCTTGCAACCGATGATATTCCAAAAAGTTCTAATGAAAAAACAGAGTTTACTGCTGCGGCGGCCAGACAAAGTATTAAAATGTATAATCAGAAGTGTTATTTCTGTGGAAATAAACGTCATCCACGGTCGTACTGTCCTGCACGAGATGTTATTTGCAGAAAATGTCAAAAGAAGGGGCATTTTGCTAATGTTTGTAGAAGTGAAGCCCAATTATCTGCTGCCACAGATTCTCTATTGGCATCTATTGTTGGTTCTTCAACCACAGCTTCAAGAGGGTTGTCTAAATCTAAAGTTGAAATTATTATTAAAATCATAGTGTGAATGCTCTCATTGACTCGAGTAGTACTCATAGTTATATAGGTGAGGATTTAGCAAATAGCTGTCTTTGCCATTGTTCCAAGGAGAGGTAAAGTGACAATGGCAAGTCTTCTTTGTCTTGTGAAACTTTTGGTTATTGTTTTGTTAACTTTAAAATGCTGAACCATTATTATAAAAAAATAAAATTAGAAGTCTTGCCTAACTTGTGCAGTGAATTACTGTTGGGACATGATGTTCTGTGTCAACATGAAAGTGTTAATCTTCAGTTTGGTGGACAATTGCCTCCACTTAATATATGCAGTTTAAGTTCATACTCAGTATGTTCTCATCCTCTTTTTTAAACCTCTACCCAACTGCAAACCGATAGCTACAAAATCAAGACTTACAATAGCTCAGATTCTCAATTTATTAAGGCAGAAATTGAACGTCTGCTTGAGCCAAGTTTCTCACCATGGAGAGCTCAAGTAGTAGTCGTGAACAACAACAACATAATAAAAAAAGATTAGTAATTGATTATTCACAAAAAATTAATAGGTACACTCAACTAGAAGCCTATCCTCTTCCGAGGATTGATGACCTTGTTAACACTATAGCTCATCATAAATATTTT
>SEYY01000300.1:0-15000 GCA_009176605.1 Armadillidium nasatum
AACACTAAGGTCAAATATCATTTTGAAGCGGAATAGTAATAAAAGACTCGCGATCTTCAAACTCACAACAAAAGGGTGACTGATTGAACTCTTCTTTAGATGAAAAACAAGTGCAAAAAGGCCTTTTATATTCCTGGAGAATATTTTGAGTATTAGAAAAGAACCCCAAATTATATATAACATTTAGTTTCTGCAATTTAAAAATATATTTTACAATTAGATTATTAATCAAGTTTTATTTTATGAGCCAAGGCAAAAAACTAAAGTCTACAATATTTATCTCAGACTTGGTTCAACCACTTAAATTGTGGATTTACCTACAGAAAAGGAAGAAATCTCAGCAATAGAAGTACTCAAATATTTCCCCATATATTTTTTTTTATTTTTACTTTTAACAATTATAAAGTTTCCAATTACATAAAGTTTTTTTAATACATTTTTTTAAAGTAAAATTGTAAAAATTTATAAGTATCAAATCCTTCTATTTTTTCTTCTTATAATTTTAAATTTCAAACTTAAATTCATTTCTATTTAATTTTTCTTATAATAATAATAAATATATATATATTATATAATATTATATATATATATATAATTATATATATATATATTATATAATATATATATATAATATATATATATATATATATATATATATATTATATATTTATATATATATATATATATATATATATATATATTAATATATATATATATATATATATATATATATATATATATATATATATATATATATATATATATATATATATATATATATATATATATATATATATATATATATATATATATATATATATATTATATATATATATATATATATACCTCGGTGGGCAAAGGCCGGAGGCCTACCAAATTCCACCGGAGTTGGGAAAAATCTATCCTGGTAGATGGTGGCCAACATGTCCAAATTCACGGCGTTTGAAAGTATGCAAGTCAAAATAGAGTATTTGTAAGATTGAGCATAGCGGTTAAGTCTGGGGTCGGAAAGTTGGACAGAGAAAGGATGAGACTGTGTAGAAAGGCGCGTTGCACGAGCTCTTCTCAATAGAGCAAGTATGCAACGAGAGAATTCAGAAGAGCAGTGTCCACTGTAATAGAGATAGTAAAGAGAGAGTGACGCAACAATTCGACGGGCAGAAAGAGATTGGAGAGAGTTAGTAAGAGCAGGAGAGTTGATGAGACGAAAACTCTAGACTCCACCTTCTCAAGAGAGCTGCATGGGGAACCACCTCAGATGTGCGAAGCATACTCCATACAGGGACGAACAACACCCCAATACTGGACAAGCAACTGGGGTGGTGTGAAATAATTCTGGAGGGGCCTCAGAACACCCAACCTCTTAGAAGCGTGTTTAGAAAGAAATGTAATGTGATCTGTCCAAGAAAGATCACGAGTAAAGGATACGCCAAGAATATTAAGAACAGATGAAGGTTTGAGTTGCGTGCTTACGAAGAAGACAATATAGTTTTGTGGAAGATTGTGTCGAGTAGAAAGATGGAGAAATTGAGTTTTTGAGGCATTGAAAACAACCATGTTTTCTCTGCCCCAATTTGAAATACGTGAAAGATCAGAGGTTAGTTGCTCCAAAGCAACCCTTATTGAGTTTATCAACTGCTGTTGGGTGAGGCGTTTTTCAAACTGGAAGTAGTAATGAAGGGTGGAGTCATCAGCATAGGAGTGGATAGGAGATGAGGTAATAGAAAGAAGGTCATAAATGAAAAGTAGAAAAAGTGTTGGAGATAGGACAGAACCCTGAGGAACACCACTATTAATAGATTTAAAGGAAGAACGGTGGCCGTCTACAACAGCTGCTATAGAACGACCGGAAAGGAAATTAGAGAGATCACAGTGAGAAGGATAGATACCGAAAGAGGGAAGTTTAGAAATCAAAGCTTTGTGCCAGACTCTATCGAAGGCTTTCGATATGTCCAGCACCACAGCAAAGTATTCAGCGAAATGCCGAAGAGCGGAGGACCAAGAGTCAGAGAGAATGGAGAGAAGATCACCAGTAGAGCGTTTCTTCTAATCTTATCAGAGATAAGAGTAGAAGAATGGAGATGTTTCCAAATCTTCCTATTAAGGATAGATTCGAAAACTTTAGAAAGAACGGAAGTCAAAGAAATTGGATGGTAGTTAGAGGGTTGAGAGGGGTCCCCCTTTTTCGACACAGGATGAATGAGCGCACGTTTCCAACAAGAAGGTAAGGTTGAAGTAGAGAGACAAAAACGAAATAGTTTACCAAGGAAGGGTGCAAGCTCAGAAGCACAAGTTTTGAGAACCATAGGAGTAATACCATCAGGACCATACGCCTCCTTAGTATTAAGCTCGGAGAGGGCAGAAATGACATTTTTAAAAGAAATTCTAATTTTAGGCATAACTGAGTTATAGGGGGTTGGAGGAGGAGGAATAGCTCCGGAATCGTCTAAGGTAGAGTTAGAGGCAAAAGCATGAGCGAAGAGTTCAGCTTTAGTAGAAGGTAAAATGGCAGTTGTGCCATCAGAAGAAACTAGAGGAGTGAAAGAGGAAGAAGTAAAATGAGAGTTGACATTTTTTCCAAAATGCCAGAAAGGGCGAGAGGAAGATGATCCAGGAAAGTTATTGCATTTGCGGCGGAGAAAAGAGTTTTTGGTATCTGTAAGAATAGATTTTGCCCGATTCTGGGATGAAATATAAATTGAATGAGTTTCTGAAGTTTGAAGATGATGGTAGTCCCTGATGGCAGCATTTCTGCGACGGATAGCATGAGAACAAGCAGAGTTAAACTAAGGTTTGTTAGGTTTAGTAGAAGGGAAATAATATGAATGTACACCTCCATGCCCGAGATAATCACCTCGGCTATGAGCTCTACACACTCAGAGGGGCCCCTCTCACGGAAACAGTAATCACTCCATGGAAAATCAGAAAAGTACAACTGCAAGTCAGACAAGTTAATGGCACCGAAATGCCAGAAACGTCTCCTCGCCGAAGGGGGAGGCCGCTCTTGCGGAAGACTTGAAGAGACAGAACAAGATACGGAGACAAGAAGTTGATCGGATGAACCCAGAGGAGGAAAGATTCTAATTGTAAGAGGAGAAGGATAAGAAGTTAGGAAAAGATCAAGTGTGTTGGGTTCATCACCAAGACGGTCAGGGATACGGATAGGGAGTTGCACCAACTGCTCAAGGTTGTTCTGGATAGAAAAATTGTAGGTAAGTTCACCGGCTGGATCATGAAAACTAGATGGAAGGCATTGGCGGTGGTGAACATAGAAATCACCTAAAACGATGATTTCGGAGAAAGGAGAATACAGAATCTGCTCTATTTTGGAGTTTAAATAGTCGAAGAATTTTGGATAGTTAGTAGAATTAGGAGATAAATAAACAGAACAAATAAATTTAGTAGTAGAATTGCAAGAGAGCTTTAAGCCATAAATTAGAGAATTCAGGAGACTCCAAATTAGAGACACGAGAGCAAATAACATCATTGCGCACATATGCGCAACAACCGCCTTTGGCTGAAAATTGAAGATAGAGACAGTAGGAGATAACAGAATAAGGTTTGCTGTCAGCACACTCAAGCACCTGAGTTTCGGTTAGAAACAAGAGATGAGGTTTAGAAGAAGAGAGATAGTGTTCGACGAAAGGGAAATTAGGAAAAAGACCTCGAATGTTGCAGAAATTTATGAAAAAAGAAGACCGTGCACCGGGCAAGCTGAACGCCGGGTCATGGCAGCACCATTCTCATCATTGGAGGCAGCCAACTCCCAAGTGATGATATATATATATATATATATATATATATATATATATATATATATATATATATATATATATATAATATATATATATATATATGTATGTATTTATATGTATATGCAGTTTGGATACATGCAGGAGGCAATATTGGAGACAATCGGATCGTGTAAGGAGAGTCAAGAGTTGGGCGATAGAGTTAGCTACCCTGTACTTTAATTACATAGCTTACAACATCTTCAGAACCAGCATTGAAACCCAAAACTCTGAGAAACAGGATCTTTTAAGATGGAAGACGATGCTAGTCCCACTGAAAGGATGTCACCCTATCTGGGAGTATAAATGAAAGAAACCAGTGAGTCAAAAGACTTGAACTTTCATAGCGCTCTAGGAGAGGTACTTTTGAGTGCAGATGGAGAAATAAGTTGGGTCCACTGACAGAGTGAAAACCCTTCTTTGGAGACGTTAAAGGGTGTATATATATATATATATATATATATATATATATATATATATATATATATATATATATATATATATATATATATATATATATATATATATAGGGGGAGGACATAGCGCCGTCCGAAGCGATGAAAGTACCCTCCATTGGGCTTAACCTCGGGGTTATAGGGTAGGCTAGACTTTTCCGTTTCACTCCGTTGCCCTTTGGTTCGTTCCTTTTCGCTTTTCACCTTCTCAGAGGGTCTCTAGTGTACCCTCGTCTCACATTGGAGTGTCTATGCTCTCACTTCTCCTTCCCCAAACTCCCTTCTCATGTTCCTACAAATTTACAAGCGCTTACTCCTACATTACCTTTAAAATAACAACAACAAAATAGCAAAACATAAAACTGCCTCGGAGATGCTACGAGGGGCTTCATCCAAAGAATGCCCCTCATCCACTCCTTCCCCCATCACCACTTGGGAGTTGGTGGCCTCCGTTGATGGGGCTGGTGCCACCAAGACCTCAATGCCGACTTGCCCTGGTGCACGATCTTCCTTTTTCATTAACTTCTGCAATAATCGCGATCTCTTTACTAATTTCCCTTTTGTCGAACACCATCTCTCTTCTTCTAGACCTCATCTCTTATTCTTAACCGAAACTCAGGTGTTAGAGGGCTCTGACAGCAAGCCCTACTCTGTTTCCTCCTACGGTCTCTATTCGCATATGTGCGCAACGATGTTATCTGTTCTCGTGTCTCTAATTTGGAGTCTTTTGAATTCTCTACTTTATGGCTTAAATTTTCTTGCAACTCTACAATTAAATTTATCTGTTCTGTCTACTTATCTCCTAACTCTAAATACTATCCAAAATTCTTCGACTATCTTAACTCCAAAATAGAACACATTCTTTCTTTTTCTCCTTTCTCCGAAATCATCATATTAGGTAATTTCAATGTTCACCACCGCCAATGGCTTCCAATTTTCTATGTAGAACAACCTTGAGAAGTTGGTGCTGCTCCCTACCCGTATCCCTGATCGCCTTGGTGATGAACCCAACATACTTGATCTTTTCCTAACTTCTTATCCTTCTCCTTACACTGTTAAATTTTTTCCTCCTCTAGGTTCATCCGATCACCTTCTTATCTCAGTATCTTGTCCTGTCTCTTCAAGTCTTCCGCAAGAACGGCCCCCCCTTCGGCGAGGAGACGTTTCTGGCATTTCGGTGCCACTAATTGGTCTGACTTGCGGTTGTACTTTTCTGATTTTCCATGGAATGATTCCTGTTTTCGTGGGAGGGGTCCCTCTGAGTGGGCAGAGCTCATAGCCGAGGTGATTATCTCTGGCATATTCTTTCCCTTCTACTAAACCTAACAAACCTTAGTTTAACTCTGCTTGTTCTCGTGCTATCCGTCGCAGGAATACTGCCTACAGGGACTACCGTCGTCTTCAAACTTCAGAAACTCATTCAATTTATATTTCATCCCAGAATCATGCAAAATCTATTCTCCGAAACACTAAAAACTCATTTCTCCGTTTAAAATGCAGCAATTTTTCTGGTTCTACTTCCTCACGTTTATTCTGGCATTTTGCCAAAAAAAATGACAACTCTAGCTTTGCTTTTGACTCTTTCCCTCCTTTAGTTTCTTCTGACTGTACAATAGACGTTTTGTCTTCCTCTAAAGCTAAACTCTTCGCTAAAACTTTCGCCTCTCAATCAACCTTAGACGATTCCGGGGCTGTTTCTACTCCTTCAATCCAGTCCAACTCATTTAAGACTAAAATTGTAATTTTTTATAAAGACGTCATTTTTACTCTCTGATCTTAACACTAAGAAGGTGTATTGTCCTGATGGTATCTCTCCTATGGTTCTCAAAAGTTGTACTTCCGAGCTTGCATCCTGCCTTGGAAAATTATTCCATCTATGTGTTTCTACTTCAACCTTCACTTCTTGCTGGAAACGTGCGCTCATTCAGCCTGTGCTGAAGAAGAGGGACCCTTTCAACCCTCTAACTACTGACTCATTTCTTTAACCTCCGTTCTTTCTAAAGTTTTCGAATCTATCCTTAACAGGAATATTTGGAAACATCTCAATTCTTCTAATCTTATCTCTGATCCCAGTATGGCTTTCAATAATTATATATATTATATAATATATATATATTATATATATATATATATATATATATATATATATATATATATATATATATATATATATATATATATATATATATATATATATATATATATAGGCTGAAACGTATCAGGATGATCCTTTTACAAGTACTACAACATATGTATAATGTGTTGACCTCCTGAGGATGATTATTAAGATAATCCTTAAGGAAAATTCGGGAAATGAATGCAACTTTTTTTCCTGTTTGAACTTTTTAACCTGAAATAGTTTGAATATTTCTTCTTTTTATTTTAAAATAAAGGAAGTTTGTTTAGTTTTTCAAGAGGAGTGCATAAATGAAAAAAAGTTTTTCATTTTAAATTAGAATATTTTATTTTTTATTTTTATTAAGAAAAAACCATAAATAAATCCTCATTCCTGCCAGGTTGTTTCTGTGTCGGGAAGATAGTATGAACAATTATTTAAAAAGAGTAATATTTTTTATGGAAAGTGTGAATATGGGAAAGTGATTCTATATTATTCTATATTTAAGATATCAAGTCAGTCTATGTATTTTTATTTAGGAATTTCGGAAGAAATTTTTTAGTGAACGAACAAGTTAAACGAGAAAAATAATATGAGAGATTGAACGTTCCTTTGCGGTATCTGTTTTATCACTAGTTCTGTTCTTAGATATAGCAAACAGAAGGAAAAAAAGTGTTTCCCAATCAACGCCAAAGTTTAAATAATCTTATTCAAATTTGAAGAAATGTTGTAACCAGGAAAATACTATCTCTGAATAATAATAAATCTTAAAGAAAGTTTTAATGAAGATGAAGATTTAGAATTTTGCTGGATAATCTTTATTGCAGTGATTTAGATAGTGACTTTATTAACAATAAATTTGGTCCTATATCAAAACTTCTACTAAAAACCTTTCGTTATGAACAAAGAATCAAAATTGATTATCTGATTCAACTTAATTAATGTTATCGCTCTTTCAAAATTCCTTTATCTTTTCAGTTACTTTTAAAATAGTTTGCTATTATTATCATTATTATTATTATTATTATTATTATTATTATTATTATTATTATTATTATTATTATTATTATTATTATTATTATTATTATTATTATTATTATTATTATACTGGGAGGTGGCGTCAACTCTAGATGACACAATCTACAATCAAATGAGAAAAGACCAACAGTTGATAGGTGTTCCCATCCCTTTGCAGCTTATTGAAGAACCACTTGTAAGACTACTTGTTTTCATGTCAAATTAAATGCAAACTTTTGAAATTATCATTATTTAAGTTGGAAGGGCATATTTTTTTTATAGGAATTAATGCACAAATTCAAAAAAGAATACCAAATTTCACTTTTCTTACTTCGTAGCCTTTTTTAAATCGATTTTAAATTAGATATTTAAATTTGTTGTCAAAAAAAATTTTTTTTTAAAGAAAGTTTTAAGGTTTTTTATTCTTCATAAAAACATTGTAATCTTTCAGATTACTTTATGCTTCTTCTCTTTTTTTATGTTTTCCCTCTAAAATCTTGCTCATTCTTCTCTTTATTTATAAATACGAGTATACTCTTTGCAGTTCTTCAGGACGAAATTTGATTTGCTGAAATAGAATTCACAAAGCTGTCTTAAATTAAACGAGACAAAGAAATTCTCTTTTCTTAGTTTAATTTAATTATTTTCAAATTTTTATTCATTTCTATTCTTGAAAAAATAGTACCATTATTTACCAATATAACTAATATTCAAATTAGGAACATATACAAAATTATATATTTGCGAATTTTCTGTTTTAGCTTTAGTAAAAAGTTTAATTGAATTTAAATAATTAAAGAAAATACCTGAATGGTAAATTGCAACGATGTGCGGTTTCCAGTTGTGCTCTCAACTTGCAGATGAAATCACTTTGGACAATGGGACGATACCCCCTTTTCCAGAACTTCTCCTTTACATAGTAAATCCCATTCAACTATATTCTTTCACGTCATGCTGCCCAATGTCATTAAGTAAGTACACAAACTACAGTAGCTTTATATATATATATATATATATATATATATATATATATATATATATATATATATATATATATATATATATATATATATATATATATATATATATATACCCCTGTGCTATCAAATTTTAATAGTAATGAGATAAGAATAAAATTAGCTTTAAGTATAAATATTCAAGGAGGGGGGGAGGAGGTTGGTCTTTTGTTTCAGTATACGTAAATGAAAAGCAAAAAAAAGCATTCGAATATTACCTTCATATTGATCAAATGCATCGAAACCTCTTCAACTAGACCAGAAATTGCTTATAGCAGTATATTCATTTTAAGGCCAAATTATGTATATTAAAATACAGGAAAAGAACTGATTGGAAAATTTTGATGCTTCCTCACCGAAGTTTCTTCAATATTTTAATTGTTGTAAAGAACTGGATTCAAAATTTTGTTGCTCCTCTTCTTTAGTTCGTTAAAAGTTAATTTTTTATTATTATTTAATCTGATTTTAATTTCAAATTTTGATTTAATAAAAACCTCAAAACATTTTTAAAAATTTTAAAATATTTAAATATTTTAGTTAGCTGCTTTTTTGAACAATATCTGGACCATCTTCTTTCCTCTTCTAACAGTTCTTTAGAAATCTTACATCATTTTCAATCCCTTCTCCAGCTCTTCTCTTTTCTGCTTTCCCATCTGTTTCCAATGCGTCCGATTCTGACAGCAGCCAGTATATATATATATATATATATATATATATATATATATATATATATATATATATATATATATATATATATATATATATATATATATATATATATATATATATATATATATATATATATATATATATGCTTATAATAAAGAGCTGAGAGTAAAAACTAATTATTTTTTCTTTGAAAATTGAGTTAAGGGCCTAATTTGCATAACAATAAAAATGTCATTTATTTTATACAAACAAATTAAGACCTTTTCGTTCTTAGCCTTTTTATGCACTGACGGAAAAGATAAAATAAAGAAATTTACCAAATGGGTTTTAATAAAATAAATTTTTTCTTTTTTCAAACATAAAATTACCTTTTTATTTTTTATTTATTTATTTATTTATTTATTTAGGTAGCTGCTAAGAAAATTAATGAAAGTATTTTCTTTCTCTTTGTTTAATAAATAATAATTATTATTATAATAATTCTTTCTTTAGAGCTAAGTGAAAAGTTATATTAACCTCTCTCTCTCTCTCTCTCTCTCTCTCTCCTTTCTCTAGATATGAATCTCAGGTTTTTAGATCCCCTTCACCCTAAGTTAATCTGAATTATATTGAATCAAAACGATTCAATTAGAGAATCTGTCTTACGAAGTTTAGGGAAATTGGTCCCATAAGCAACAGCTTTACAGTTTTTCCTCCGTTGATACAAGTAGTGAGTGTCTTAATCAATCCACTTCAGTCCATCTGTTAATTAATGAGAATATTTAAGCGAAGTTCGTTCGGAGAATTTTGATTTATTTGGTATTCCATAATTTTTGATGATAGGGTGGGAGGGGCAGTGAACCAAAAAGTTAAATTTTAACCCCGATCATTGAAGTTACAACGGACTTAGATGCTAGAAGAACGTCTCCATGCTTGCCAAATAAGAGACTTTAGGCACCTAGGATCTTCCGAGACCTGATTCGACTAGTTCCATCCTTCGAGGGATTCTCGCTGGGATTTGCTGACTATTTTTCAGCTGTTAAAAATACCTTAAAACCTCATTAAGATGGCATTAATTTAGCATCGAGGTTCTTCATAAATTAAGGACATTCATTTATGTATTAATTTTATTATTATCTGCTTTATTTACCTTTTGCCTTTGTTTGTTCTTATTTTTTATATTTTTAAAAATAAATTTTTTGTCGGTAACTGTGGAAAGGATATAGGTTTTACAAAGATTTTTTTGGAAAATTTTTTAAAACTAATATCAACTTCCTCTCTCATAAGAAAAAATCTTTTAATCCTCTATCCTTCTCTCTGCTGGTCTTTATTACTATAATTTATTCACACATAGCCCCACCTCACCCCCACAAAGACGTAGACACGCGCGCGCACACACACGCAAACAAAGCCATGTTCTTGAGGGAAGAAAAATTTCCCTCCATTAATGAAGTTAATTAGCCAATATTTCACTGTTTGAGCAAACAATATCGTAGACTTCATTTAAAATTAATTAATCAACTTAATTCAAGCGCTTCAATTGCTCTTCTTCGTTCTTGTTGTGAAAGACGACGTTTCTTTTGATCTTTTTTCGTTGTCTTTCTACGATCCGAGCAAGAAAAGACGAAATGAAAGTTTGCGGCAGTTCAAGTCGCTTATGAGAGAGCTTCTTGCAATGCCCGAAAAGTTTCTTCTCACTTGTATTATTTTAAACACTTCAAAATACTTAAATATCAGTACAATTACTACTGTTACTACAAACTACCACTATTACTACTACTACTGATAATAATATTAAAATATATAATAATAATAATAATAATAATAATAATAATAATAATAATAAACATAATAATGCTATTTTATATTAAAACCAACTATATATATATATATATATATATATATATATATATATATATATATATATATATATATATATATATATATATATATATATATATATATATATATATATATTATTGTAGTAAGGGGGGCGCTTTTGACGGGTGCCAGATTTCGAAAATCTGGCAACCTGTCCCTAACGGTCTTTTCTGCATTTGCGTGCAATCTTGCATTCTCAGGGACCTTCCTGACATTTCCTTTGTCGGTTCACGGACCCCTGGACCCCCGGATTCGAGTCAACTTCAGCCGAACTGAACCGCAAAGAAAATGGACAGGAAAATGAGTGAGGTGAACGATTTTGCAAACTCAGGCAACTTCCTGATACCATTTTTGGGGGGTTCACGGGGCCCCCGCAGGGGCCACTTCCCCAGACTTGACGCCATTTTCAATGGGTTGAACCCCCCAAAATGGTAACAGGAAAGAGAGTGAGGTCAATTTGAGCGGAGTGATTTTGCTTTGCAAATCAAAATCCCGTTCTGGCTTAGGTTGCCAGATTTTCGAAATCTGGCACCCGTCAAAAGCGCCCCCCTTACTACTTATATATATATATATATATAATATATATATATATATATATATATATATATATATATATATATTATATATATATTATATATATATATATATATATATATATATATATATATATATATATATATGGGTTATTAAAAATTTATAGTTTACTATGCATACAGTTATAACATCACTCTTTTATTCTATACTTATTGTAGTTGCTTTAGAAGAAAGGAATTATTGACATTCATATTTGGATAAAATAAATTTTATTCTCCTAATAAAAAATGACGAAAAACACCTCTTCACCACTTCCAGCCCTACAGTAGTTTGAAAATCAATTGGCTTAAACTTATATTTCAGCTCAGGGCTTTAATGGTTACTAATCAGGTTAGTGGTAGAATCTTTGAAGTAATTGTAGAGTGGTATCCGTAATAGTTCGTCACATTTGACGTCTTGAAAGCCTGAAACAAGGAAGAGAAAAACACTTCACAAAATCTAACTTTCTGAGCTTATTTTTTTTCTTTGTCTTAAGAAAGTTACAGTAACATTCTAAATTTTTTTACACAAGGACCTTTTTAATTTCACTTCTATATTTTAATGTATACATTAAAATATATATATGAAAAAGAAAACACGAATAACGGTAACGGTAACGGTAACGGGGGCAACAGATTTCAATGGTACTCATGTTTTTAGTAAGGATTTCGAATTTGAAGGAAAAGAAACTAAGGCTTTTGGTGGAGAAGCTGAATTTTATTTGTTTATGCAGAAGGGGATAAGCACCTACAGAGGGAAAATGGTGTACAGGGGAAGAAGAACGTGATGCACCTTATTAAATAGATTTTAATTTCTTTTCTTTATTTACTCGCTTGGTTTTTGGGGAATAATCTCAACATCCCCTCATGGTGAACTCACTAAATAGCAAAGTAGTCTAAATCAATGATTGATATGAGTCCGCCGGAACATTAGGTGGCAGAGTAAAAGGTGAAGATCGATAGTCACTTAAGTTTTCAGAAGGTTAAAAGGATCAATTAGCCAATTAAACAGCAAATTTACAAATGAACATTTTGCCTAAAATCAAAATATATATATATATATATATATATATATATATATATATATATATATATATATATATATATATATATATATATATATATATATATATATATATATATATATATATATATATATATAGATAGATAGATAGATAGATAGATAGATAGATAGATAGATAGATAGATAGATAGATAGATAGATAGATAGATAGATAGATAGATAACAAACTCACCTAAGTGGTTTGAGTAGGGTTTGACCGTTCATATGTTTCCTTTTTTTCCATATGAGTTTGGTTTCTATTAAGCATTTAATATTTTAAAATTTAAAAAATGACAAAAAAAAAAAAAAAGATTTAGTAACATGTTTCACATATTGGCCTATTTTTATTCTGTTCTGGTATAGATTTGGAAATTGCTAATAACGAAAACAAAAAATAGAATTATTGGAATGGAGACAAGCTTTTGCCGATTCAAACGAGTACAAGGATACGGAATAGTAGGTTCAACTCTCATGCATACCCAATAATCACTACTCCCAAATTTCACCTTTATATGTTAACAGATGTTAACACAGGTTTAATATTCTAAACTTGAAGTTGGAAAATAAATTAAAAAAAATTCTCTGCATTTCATCATAAAATCCAGTGAGTTTTTTTCATATCCACTAAACAAATGTTTGCTCAGGACACTGCTGGGGAAACAGGATACATTACGCCAAGCAGGTTGACTCAGTTTGGGATAATTTTGCTCATTTGTCTCACAAGTCAAGAATATCAGCATCAACATCACTCTCTCTCTTCTTATTTTTCAGTAAAATATGTTAATTACTTTATCAGCTTTATTTTTGTATTTAAGCCCTTGTTCATCGATACTACTTAAGGCCAACAGAATATTATTGCATCTTTTACAAAAGAACTTGTTGATCATATTTGTATCTTCAGTGCAAGCTCTCAAACGCTTATTTTGGTGACTCTTCCTGCTCAACTGTAATTTCTTTAGTCGGCTTTGAAGGAATTTTGAATTCCTTCACCATTGATATCTTGGAATGAGGTGAAAAACTTGGATTTGTACCATGAATATCAGAGAGGTTGCTACTGTAAAAATATAATCAGTTTTTAAAGTAACAGATTTTATGTACTGTTCACTTCTAAGTGCTTCTTCATTAGAACATGATATACAACATCTTGGTGATTTCTGCAATGGATTTACGTTTTCAATTGAAACATTGGTATAACTCAATCATTGGGTCATTTTTTCATTAGGTTTTAGTACTTAATAGCATCTGTAATGACGATCAAATCATCGCTTGTTAAATGTTTTGATTTATTTTCAAGACTCAACTTGCAAGCAAGATTAAACTGTCTATCACATCTGAAGTGCATTGTATCATTTGTAATATACTGTTCTATCTCTTGGACCTACTATATATATACTGCTATTCAACTTTGGTTGTGGAGGATTTTCTTATGCCTTTCTTAGACCATGTCTGGTGGCTACAGAGTGACTGAAATGAGTATTTATAATTCAACACTATAAATATTTGTTACTGACTCCCGAGATTGAAAGATTTCTTTCATACTAACGATATTGCTTTAATTAATAAGAAAAAAGTTTGATTTGAAGATAACTCACATAACCTGTGCACATCTTTCTACTTCCATATTTATTTCATTCGGATGAAAAAACGTTTTTTCGGAATAGTCCAAATGCAGATGCCAATGTCAACGACATCATTAATATATATATATATATATATATATATATATATATATATATATATATATATATATATATATATATATATATATATATATATATATATATATATATATATATATCAAATATTGTTACATAAGAACACAGTATAATAGATGTAAAGTCGAAATATCTATAAATGAAAGATAAACCAAAGAGTTCACTCTGGGGTTTGAACCGACGTCCTTGTGATAAAGATGTGTAACTGGGTGCTCGGAAAACACAGGGTTGACAACTAGAAAACTCTTTTAGGAAAAATAATCCTTTCATATAAGAATTTAGGCTGCAATGTGTCATTAAAAGTGCATTTATTTTCTTCCCGTCCGTCCATCTTTCTAGAGGATGAAGCAGAAGTTATTGATGAACATGGTGAAAAATTTCACCAAGATATTCCTACTATTGAAAATAAATACAAATGGAAATGGAGTCCCACAATGTAAGCTGAATTTTGCTGAACTTCATATACTATACTTGCTCCACTAAACAATTGTTCGCACAGGGCACTGCTGGGGAAACAGGATACATTACGCAGAGCAGGTTGACTCAGTTTGGGATAATTTTGCTCATTTATCTCACAAGTCATAATGGGAAACATAATACAATTACTTTGTAAAATAGATGCAAAATTTAGTAAACCAATTAAAATTTCGCTTTCCAAAATTTTCTTTAAAAAAATGTGAAGTTCATTATCATTGACTCTAAATAAAAAATGTATCTTATATAATG
>SEYY01000300.1:20000-42500 GCA_009176605.1 Armadillidium nasatum
TACACCACACTTCCTCATACCACCAACCATATTTGCGGCGGAAACTCGTAGTACAAGAAAAATTTTGTTGGAGATCTTATACTCATTCAGAACAATGTGTAGTTGTTCACTTATTATTTCAGCTGTATGTGAACCAGGGAAAGGAACAACTCTAAGCACAGCTCTACATTGTTCAAACTCATCTGAAAGCCAATGGCCTGTCACACTCAGAAATGGAGCATTATTTGTTGAAGCTGTCCAAATGTCTGTGGTCAAAGAAAGACTGCTAATTTCATCAAGCGATATCTGAATTTTTGCTTTTACTTTCATAAATATATTCGGGATTATTTTGTCTGTGAAATATTTTCTTGATGGAATTCTGTAATTAGGACAGAGTTTTGCAATAAGCCTTTGGAATCCAATGTCAGATGTTAAAGAATATGGCTGAATATCAACAGCTATCATGTCTCCTATCAAATAATGCATCTCTTTGGGACTTGTGATCGTTAATATTCCAAATTTTACTCTTTACTAAAACTGATCGTATAGTTGGTTGAACTGGAGGCTCATAGTTGCTGCACCTTGCTTCTGAAGTATTTGGCTGTGACCAATCATATTGCCTTTTCAGCTTATCCGTTTCAGCTTTTGCTTCATCTGATTGAATTTCTTAATGTGGTTCAACATATTTGTCATTGTAGAACTCTTTTCAGATTTGCTACCTCTTGAATATGGTGGCTTTACATAATTTACAAATACATTTACTGTTATCCTTAGGATGAACATCAAAATACTTCCAACAATAACTGGTTGACATACTGCTTTCATTATAAAGTGTAATTACTATTCAATTATTTATATCTCTATAATCGAGATTCTAGAATCTAGAGTTATCTTTAAAATTTTAAATGTTTATTTTTTTATATATCTGAAAAGTAAGCAATAAAAATGATTTACATTAATAATGAAAACATGCATAGTTATTAGTAATAAATAATAATGTTGATAACTACTTTTCTCAGTATTAATTTAAATTATTAGGTGTAATTGATGAAAGGCCAGTAATCGGCCGATTAATCGATAATCGGCAATCGGCCACTTGGCTTATCGGTGCACCCCTAATATATATATATATATATATATATATATATATATATATATATATATAATATATATATATATATATATATATATATATATATATATATATATATATATATATATATATATATATATATATATTTATATATATATTTTTTATATATATATATATATTATATATAATTTATATATATTTTCGATATATTTTTATATTTTTTTATCGATATTATTATATTATATATAATATTTCCTACCTAACGAGTTTTCAGTTACCTTGACTGTTCAAGATATGTGTAATTTGTTCTTTTCAGTTTAGATACCTTAAATTTAGGTTATTTAAATTTTTTATTATTTAGTTATACATTATTTATTATTATTATTATTATTAAAAAGTAGTTCAGAATTAAGTATAGTATAAATTATTATAAGTATTATTGGTAATAATATTTTTTATTATTATAATATATTATATATATATTATATATATATATATATATATATATATATATATATATATATATATATATATATATATATATATATATATATATATATATATATATATATATATATATATATATATATATATATATATATATATATATATATATATATATATATATATATATATATATAACTATATATATATATATATATATATGTATATATATGTGTGAATACATATAATTAAACTGTTGGACTATTCTTTATTTGCCTTATTCCTTTTTTATTTTTAATCAAAATTAAATCTTTGCATAAAAACTGAATCAATTCTCATGTCGAATTCATCAAAACTTTTGATTAAAAACTTGAATTCAAATTTTTTTTACAAATTAAATTTTTAACCATAATATATATATATATATATATATATATATATATATATATATATATATATATATATATATATATATATATATATATATATATATATATATATATATATATATATATATATATATATATATATATATATATATATATATATATATATATATATATATATATATATATATATATATATATATATATATATATATATATATATATATATTATTATTATATTATTATTATTATTATTATTATTATTATTATTATTATTATTATTATTATTATTATTATTATTATTATTATTATTTTATTATTTTTTTTTTTTTTTTTATTTTTGTATTTTATTTTTAGGTATGGAGTTATATAATTTAACTTTTTATTTTAATGAAATTTTCAAGAAAATTTTCTAAAAGAAATTCCAAAAGTTTTATTGCACCAAGTAACTTCTTTTAAATTTTTACTTTTTTTTTCTTTTTGGTCTGTGTGTGTGTATGTGTGTATCGTTTTCTTCCGTTTTTATGGTCGAAAACTTAACTATATATTGCAAGAATACTGATTCTTTGATTCATTTAAAATCTGCGAATTCCTGAACTCTATTTCTGCAGTAGTATATGTAGAGCTTTCGGCAGGTGACAGATTTTTTCGAGGTAGCTAAATCTGGCAACCTGAGCCTAACGGGATTTTGATTTGCAATGCAAAAAAAAAATGGTATCAGGAAGTTACCTGAGTTTGCAAAATCACTGCTGCGTTCACCTCACTCTCTTTCCTGACCATTTTTTTTGCGGTTCAATTCGGCTGAAATTGGTACGAATCTGGGGGTCCGGGGGTTAGCGTGGGTCCGTGACCAACAAAGGAAAGGTCAGGAAGGCCCCTGAGAACGCAGCATTGCAAGCAAATGCAGAAAAGGCCGTTAGGCTCAGGTTGCCAGATTTAGCTACCTCGAAAAAATCTGGCACCTTCCGAAAGCGCTACATATACTACTTTCTACTCTTAATGTTCTCTTCCTCTAAAACAGTGACAATGATGTCACTGCATCGAACCTCGCAAAACTAGTGGCTCACATGGTATTCTACATATATGAATATAGCGATGAAAGCAACACTTCGTAGAAAATGTCCAAACTGGGTGCCATTGCAAATGCATCATACAAGGAAGTGCAAATGTTGAGGAAGTGCAAATGTTGTGGAAGAACTGATGGTTTTTGAAAAAGACACAAAAGAATGATACAGGAATGGATGAGAATGTGAATTTCACATAGAAAGAGATTATTAACATACGTAATATTCGTAAAAAAATCTTCAGTTGGAATAATCGATGACTTCTGCAAATGTTCCTCATCTTTGGGTTCATGCTGAAAGAATTCTTTTGTAAAGTAAATATATAACTATGCAGCCAATTTATTGTAATTTTATTTGAAACTATATATATATATATATATATATATATATATATATATATATATATATATATATATATATATATATATATATATATATATATATATATATATATATATATATATATATATATATATATATATATATATATATATATATATATATATATATAACCCCTCATCCACCCCTTCCCCCGTCACCACTTGGAAGTTGGTGGCCTCCGGTGATGGGGTTGGTGCCACCAAGAATCTGCAGATGGCTTGTCCTGATGCCCGTTCTATTTTTTCATTAATTTCTGCAACATTCGCGGTCTGCACTCCAGTTTCCACTTTGTTGAACATCATCTCTCTTCTTCTAGACCTCACCTCTTATTCTTGACCGAAACTCAGATGTTTGAGCGTTCTGATAGCAAACCCTATTCTGTTTCCTCCTACTGTCTCTATCCTCAATTTTCAGCCAAAGGCGGTTGTTGTGCATACGTGAGCAACGATGTCGTTTTTTCTCGTGTCTCTAGTTTTTAGTTTTCCGAATTCTCCACCTTATGGCTCAGGCTCTCTTGCCATTCTACGACTAAATTCGTTTGTTCTGTTTATTTATCTCCTAATTCTACTGACTATCCTAAATTATTCGACTATTTAAACTCTAAAATAGAGCACATTCTCTCTCCTTCTCATTTCTCTGAAATCATCATATTAGGTGATTTCAATGTTCACCACCGCCAATGGCTTTCTTCTAGTTCTCATGATACAGCTGGTGAACATGCCTTCCATTTCGCTATTCAAAACGATCTTGAGCATAGTGCAGCTCCTTACTCGTATCCCTGATCGTCTTAGAGATGAACCCAACATTTGAGACCTTTTTCTAACCTCTAATCCTTCTCCTTATAGCCCCTCAACTCTTTCTTCCTCTGGGTTCCTCCGATCACCTTCTTATCTCTGTATCCTCTTGTATCTCTTCAAGTCTTCGCAGGAAAGACACCTTTCTACTAAAAGGAAACGTATGTGGCATTTCGGTGCCACAAGCTGATCGGACTTGCGGTCGTACATCTTTAATTTCCCGTGGAATGATTATTGCTTCCTTGGGAGGGTCCCTCGATGTGCAGAGAGCATAACCGAGGTGATTCTCTCTGGCATGGAGGCGTACATTCCATATTATTTCCCTTCTACTAAACCTAACAAACCTTGGTTTAACTTTGCTTGTTCTCGTGCTATCCATCTCAGGGATACTGCCTTCAGGAATTACCGTCATCTTCAAACTCCAGAAACTCACACAACTTATATTTCATCCGGGAATCGTGCAAAATCTATTCTTCGAGATACCAAAAACTCTTTTCTTCGCCTCAAATGCAAAAAATCTTTCTGGTTCCTCTTCCTCTTGCCTTTCTGGCATTTTGCCAAAAATGTCAACTCTAACTTTGCATCTTCCTTTTTCTCTCCTCTAGTTTCTTTTGACAGTTCAACTGCCGTTTTGCCTTCCTCAAAAGCTGAACTCTTCGCTCAAACTTTTGCCTCCAAATTCAACTTTAGATGATTCCGGAGCTGTTCCTACTCCTTCAACCCCCCTCCAACTCATTTATGCCTAAAATTATAATTTCTTCTAAAGTAATCATTTCCTGTGGTTCTCAAAACCTTGTGCTTCCGAACTTGCATCCTGCCTCGGTAAACTATTTCGTCTATATCTTTCTACTTCAACCTTCCCTTCTTGCTGGAAACGTACGCTCATTCAGCCTGTGCCGAGCTCTCAACCCTCTAACTACCGTCCAATTTCTTTAACCTCCGTTCTTTCTTAAGTTTTCGAATCTATCCTTAAAAGGAAGATTTGGAAACATCTCAATTCTTCTAATCTTATCTCTGATCGCCAATATAACTTTCGTAAGAAACTCTCTACTGATGATCTTCTTTCCCTTCTCTCTGACTCTTGGTCTTCCGCTCTTCGGAATTTCGGTGAATCTTTCGTTGTCTCGCTGGACATATCGAAAGCTTTCGATAGAGTCTGACACAAAGCTTTGATTTCGAAATTTCCCTCTTTCGGAATCTATCCTTCTCTCTGATTTCCTTTACGGTCGTTCCATAGCAGCTGTTGTAGACTGCCACCGTTCATCCTATAAATCTAATAATAGTGGTGTTCCTCAAGGATCTGTTCTATCCTTAGCACTTTTTATGCTTTCATTAATGAACTTCTCTCTATTACTTCATCTCCTATCCACTCCTATGCTGATTCCACCCTTCATTACTCTTTTCATTTTGAAAGGCGCCCCTCCCAACAACAGTTAATAGAAGCAAGGAGGGTGGCCTTGGAGCAACTAACCTCTGATCTATCTCGCATTTCAAATTGGGGCAGAGAAAACATGGTCGTTTTCAATGCCTCAAAAACTCAATTCCTCCATCTCTCTACTCGACACAATCTTCCACACAACTATGATATCTTCTTCGAAAACACACAACTCAAACCTTCATCTGTCCTTAATATTCTTGGTGTTTCTTTTTCTCGTGATCTTTCTTGGAAAGATCACACTGTTTCTCTTTCTAAGAAAGCTTCTAAGAGGTTGGGTGTTCGGAGGCGCCTACAGCATTTCTTCACTTCACCCCAGTTGCTTGCTCTGTATAGGTGTGCTGTTCACCCCTGTATGGAGTACGCGTCACACATCTTTGGTGGCTCCACTCATACAACTCTACTAGAAAAGGTGGAATCTAGGGCTTTTCGCCTTATCAACTCTCCTGCTCTCACTAATTCTCTCCAGTCTCTTTCTGTCCGTCGAATTGTTGCGTCACTCTCTCTATACTATCGCTATTACAATGGACATTAATGAGAAGGGCTCATGCCACTCGTTTTTCTGCAAAGTCTCATCCTTTCTCTATCCAACTCTTTGACCCCAGACTTAACCACTATGCTCAATCTTACATGTACTCTACTGGTTAAGTGTGGAACACACTTCCTTTATCTATTTTTCCAACTTCCTATGACTTACTTATTCACCTTCAAACGTCGTGTATCAAGTCATGTCGGCCTTTAATATATATATATATATATATATATATATATATATATATATATATATATATATATATATATATATATATATATATATATATATATATATATATATATATATATATATATATATATATATATATATATATATATATATATATATATATATATGAAAGAGGTCATTAATTTCATTTACTACTGTTTTAGAAGAAATAGAAGAAAATTAGTCAAACTGATATAGTCTATTATTTTCTGAAGAAATTGCAAAAAAAAAAATAAAATAAAATAAAAAAAATAAAAAAAATAAAAGCTATATATAGTCAGCGAATAAAAAAGAAATCAATCAAAATAAGTTTGATGTTTATTTCATGTTCTTGTACAATTTCTGTGAATTTACCTCTTATAAGAACAATTTACAACCTCTACATGAAAAAAAAAAGTCTACGTGAGTCAGGCAGAAACAAATATTAGACTTAAATTTTCTTAAAAATTAATTATTAAAAAAAAAATACATTGATAAAATGTTCTTTTTAAATAATTTTATAGGAGTACTGAAATCTGTTGTTTAAAATAGTTAATTTGATTTTTAATTTTCCTCGAGCGGTTCATGCATTAATTTATTAATTTAGAATTAACAAATTTTAAAATGTTTTTTAAACAATTTCTTCGTTCGGTAAAAGACTCCCAACAAAGTGAATAGTCGGCTTTATCCACTTTTTTTAAGCGCCCTCTTTTTTTTTTTTTTTTTTTTTTTTTTTATATAATTAATATTTTAATTGCATATCAACGATGGACCTTTAAAGAATTTCATAAATTATATACTTTAATGATGTAGAAAGCCTCTATTAATTAACTTTGCTTCGCAAGTCTCTTCATTTCCGTTCTATAATATACAGACTTTCTTTTCTTCCTTTTTAACTTATTACGAGCAGTTTTCTTTTGTTTTCGCCTTTTCTTTATTCGACGTCTTTTTCGCTAAAATTAATTAATTTTGGAGATAAAGAACACGAGCAATTAATTTCACTAAAAATCTGACGTTCCAAAGATGAATGAAAAAGACGAATTGCAGAAAATTAGATAAAATATGCCTTAAAGAAAATGAATTACCCTTTGCAACCATGAGCAAAAGGACATAGGCACGTTCATACCCTTACACTCTCTTTTATTCTTCCTACATATACCCATCCACCCACCTACTTACATACACACACACACATACACACACACATATATATATATATATATATATATATATATATATATATATATATATATATATAATATATATATATATATATATATATATATATATATATATATATATATATATATATATATAAAGTTCGGCACCGCTCACGGGCAGAGCCCTTTTCAGGGAAGGGCCACATACAAAATAGAAAAGAGGAAGAAAACCACCCAGACCCGAAACTAACGCATTTTTCTCAGGTGGGCACAGACGGAAGCCTTGAAAAGAGGAAGATTAAATACAGAAGGAAAAATATCGATGGCAGAGAGTTCCACAGAACAGAGGTAGCTGGAAAGAAGGAGGCACCACCACAGGAAAGTCTGGGGTTTCCAGCATCCACACAAAATTCTTGCGAAACCAAATCTTTGTACGCAGTCTCTGTTCGGCCCTCTGACCCCAAACTTAAATGATATGCCCATTCCTATGTGTACTCTTCTGGTAAAGTTTGGATATTTTTCACTTCCACTGGTCTTACACACTTTCAAACTCCGTGTATCGGAATAAGATTGCTTTTTTCCCACCCAATTCTAGTGGATTGAATGTAAGCCTCTGATTTTTTCACACTGGAAGGTATTATATATATATATATATATATATATATATATATATATATATATATATATATATATATATATATATATATATATATATATATATATATATATATATATATATATATATATATATAATACTGTGTGGAAGGCTTCCTCAAAGACAATCTTGTTAACATATGTGAACTCGCTCTAGTCTTCTGTTTTGGCATCCGATTATAAGGTTGTCAACAAGGAAATGAATTTTTAAAAAAATGAGAAATATTAATGCGAATTTTTATGATATATAAAATATAAATTGAAGAAATGCTATAACTAATCCTGTATGGAAGTTAGAGAAAGAGAGAATTGGAATAGTGAAATTATTATTATTATTATTATTATTATTGTTATTATTATTATTATTATTATTATTATTATTATATATTATTATTATTATTATTATTATTATTATTATTATTATTATTATTATTATTATTATTAATATTGCTGAATCATTTTAAATTTAAAATTTAATGATCTTCAATTTTACCATGTTACCTTTTTGTTTTGATTTTTATCATGTTTTTTTTTTTTCCTTTCTTTCTTTACATGAAAAAAGTAGTACCCAAATCTCTCACTATTTAGGTTAACCTGAAAAGTAAGTTTCAGTAATACTGCAGCAGTATTATTTGTTTATTTGAAAATATTTTCCTTCGAGATTCTACTTTATCAAAAAAGAGATATATACTCGCTTCATATTATGAGATAGTAAAGACAACTGAGGAAGGTATTGCAATGATCTTACATTTCTAATAAAGACAAAAACATATTAGGATCATGAACCTAGAGGAGTTGTGAACTGGTTTCAGTAGTTCCCTTTCTACAAATAGAGGAATGAACCAATAAAAATGTTTCTACCTTTATTTCCGTTAAAAGATTTTCCACTTTAGGAGAGAGAGAGAGAGAGAGAGAGAGAGAGAGAGAGAGAGAGAGAGAGAGAGAGAGAGAGAGAGAGAGAGAGAGAGAGAGAGAGAGAGAGAGAGAGAGAGAGAGAGAAGAGAGAGAGAGAGAGAGAGAAGAGAGAGAAAGAGATTTAGGAGAGAGAGAGAGAGAGAGAGAGAGAGGAAAGTCGACAGTAAGCTGAGGTCACAGATTAAATTTTTTTTAGTGTTAGTGGGACAATTCAATTACTAGAAGAAAGGTATTTTTTAAGTACTAAGTTAGGTGGAACTTGAAGGGATTTTATTCTTTATTATTTTTTATTCTTTTATTACACCTTCTGTCCTCTGGCGGGTAGAAAGTGTAATAAAAGAATAAAAAGTAATAAAGAATAAAAATTCCTACAAGTTCCACCTAACGCAAATTTCGTAGGTGAGCGCAGACGTAAGTCTTAAAGTTATTGAGATTAAATTCGGCAGGAAACACAGAAGATGGATGAGAATTCCACAAAGTAGAGGTGGGTGGAAAGAAGGAGACACCTCAGGACAGCGGACAAGCCTGGAGTTGCCAATGCTCACTCAAAATTCATTTAGCAGACAATGCACCTCTTGTGCTATAAAGAAGCCGTAAAGGTGGAGGTGTACGAGTGGTTAGTTCCTTCGAGCGTTTGTCGCTGTAGTACCTGTAGAAAAGAGACAAAGCAACAACGTCACGTCGCAAAGATAAAGGGTTAAGTGAATTGGAAAGAGCAGAACAATTTTTAAATTTTTTTGGCTTTTGATTCGACCCTATCCAAAAGACGGGTGAAACCTGAGCCACTCCAGATATGAAAACAGTGATCGAAACAAAAACATATGAGACCCTTGCATAATTGGAGTAATTATAAAGGAAAAAATTCTCCCAGCCTAAAAAGAACCCCCATCTTCTTTGAGGCTCTCCTAACAACTGTTGTGAAATGAGGTTTCCCAGACATTTTTTGCTTATGTGAAGGTTTATATTGTCAACAGGAGAGACGGGAGAACCATCGAAAGAAATTGAAAAAGTTAGGATATGTCTTTGAGAACGAGATTTCTAGAAGTGAGTTTTCAAAGAGCTGAAATTTACAAGGTTGACAAGACCCCACTAGGAAATTCTATGAAGATGAGCAAGAATAGAATCGGAAAGATTAAGACGAGAAGCAACTCTAGAGGCGAAGGAGGAAGAAGATTTGAAATGAGTAGAAGAATAGAGGATCGAGTCATGAATGGATAGAGTTAGATGAGCAGGTGAGAAGATCATTAATGAAAACTAGAAATAAATAGGAGATAAGACGGAACTCTGAGGAACACCACTATTGACAGGAAATGAAGAAGTCGCCCTATCAACAACAGTTGAAATGTAAGTAAGTAAGTAAGTAAGTAAGAAGAGAGAAGGAGGAAACCCAAAGGAGGGGAGCTTGGAAAGCAGTGACGCATGCCAAAACCAGGTTAAATGCCAAGATATGTCAAGCACCACCACTTAAGACTCCCCATAGTCCCTAAGGGCAGAAGACTATAGATATGTGAAATAGGAAAATACATCACCAGTAGACTTCAAGCGCCAAAAGAAGGGAATGAGATTCCAGATGATCCAGGAAATGGATTTTAGAATACAAATGAGATGATATCAGAGGGCCTTTTTTCGGAATTGGTTGGACAAATGCGCGCTTCAAACACTGAGGGGAAAATACTAGTATTGAGACTCAGAAAAAAAAGTTAAACGAGGGAATGAGACAGCTCAGAAGAACACTGTTGAAATCTGATGTTCACAGATTTCAGAAGCCCATGCGCCTGATCAATGAAATCTCAGGTATAGGCATGGAACATCTGAAAGGAGAAAAAAGAGGAGGATTGGGCTCTTTACTTAATTATTAATTTTTAATTCGAATTTTGCTTAATCTACTTTTCATTTCAAGAAAAGTGACTTACTTCGTGGTTAATGACACTATCATGATATCTACTTCTTAACAGGTGGCACAGACTTCAATATACAACAATAACAACAACAACAACAATAATAATAATAATAATAATAATAATAATAATAATAATAATAATAATAATAATAATAATAATAATATAAAGAACATAATGAATCGAGGAAAGATAAGGTTTTTTATTCCAAGGTCACCCTCCAAACATGAATTAATAATTGTGTGGGACGTCTTCCAAAATTAAAAGAGAATGAAGAAAGGAATCGTTGCATTGGAGAAGTTTGGTGGTGAAGTAAAAGAAAGAAGGTCATTCATAAAAAGAAGAAAAAAAAGTTGAAGATAAGACACAACCCTGTAGAACACCATTTTTTGACTTAAATGATGGAGGTTGACGCCTATAACAGTTGACAGAGAACGGCTGGAAAGGAAATCGGAGAAAATTGATACGGTAAGAGAAAAAATAATAAATTAAAGCTTTGTGACTGGACTCGAAAACTTTAAAATGTCTTGCACTACAGCAAAAAACCGAACAGTAGAGAACCAATAATCAGAACGAACTTAAGGAACATCACCAGTAGAACGTTGCTAATTAAAACCATACTGGCGATCTGAGAAAAGATTAGAAGAATTGAGAAGTTTCCAAATCTTCCTGTTAAGGACAGATCTGCAAACGTTAGGAAGAACGAAGGCTAAAATGGTGGGACAATAGCAGGAGTATTGAGATGAGCTCGTTTCCAGTAGTAAGAGAAAGTTGAAGTGGAAATATCGTGACAAAATAAGTTACATTGGCAGGCAAGTAAAGTTTTGAGAAAATATGTGAGATATTGTCAGGATCATACGCTTTCTTGGTGTTAGAGAGAGAGAGAGAGAGAGAGAGAGAGAGAGAGAGAGAGAGAGAGAGAGAGAGAGAGAGAGAGAGAGAGAGAGAGAGAGAGAGAGAGAGAGAGAGAGAGAGAGAGAGAGAGAGAGAGAGAGAGAGAGAGAGAGAGAGAGAGAGAGAGAGAGAGAGAGAGAGAGAGAGAGAGAGAGAGAGAGAGAGAGAGAGAGAGAGAGAGAGAGAGAGAGAGAGAGAGAGAGAGAGAGAGAGAGAGAGAGAGAGAGAGAGAGAGAGAGAGAGAGAGAGAGAGAAGAGAGAGAGAGAGAGAGAGAGAGAGAGAGAGAGAGAGAGAGAGAGAGAGAGAGAGAGAGAGAGAGAGAGAGAACGAACGAAGAGTTAAGATTAGCAGAAGGCGAAACGTTAACAGTTCCGTCAGAAGATACCCGAGGACGGAAAGAGGATGGAGCAAAGTTAGAGCTGCCATTTTTTAGGGGGGGAGGGGGGAAATGTCAGAAAGAGTGTGAGGAAGCGGAGCCAGAAAGATTGTTACATTTCTAGAGAGTTTTACACCTCAGTTATCTGCTCTGTTGCGCAGCTATTTCGGCTAAGCAATAATCATTCAAAAGGAAATTAAAGATGTTCGACCGCAAGTCCAATCAATTAGTAGAACGGAAGTAACAAAACGTTTTCTTGCGGTATGCAGGGTCTTTCTTGCGGGAGACTTGAAGAGATAGAGTAGGATATAAAGATAGGTTAATGGACGAACTTAGAGGCGGAAAGAGTTTAAAAATATAAGAAGGATTAGATGTCCAGAAATGGTCAAGAATGTCGGATTCATCTGGGAGCTTCATCATCTGCCCAAGGCTATTTTGGAAAGAGAATTGGAAAGCAAGTTCCCCTTAGAAAAGGAAAACATGAAATGAGCATTGAAATCACCTAATATAATAATTTCTGAGAAAAGAAGGGATTATATCCCAGTTAAAAGTGTAGATACACTTTAATAGAAAAGTAATTAGAAAGATCCGAATATTTGAAATTTTGCGAGTTAGATTCAATTCCAACGCTTTCAAACCTGAGTCCGATTCTAGTCAGGACTGCGAAGACGGTATGATTTTCAACATTTTAAATTATACTGTTAAAGATTTTAACTCGGACATTTAGTTTCCTTAAGTCAAGATTTTAGGTTTCTTCTGTTCCGCTTCCGAACTCATTTATTGTATTGCAAAATAAAATTTTTGATTCGACTCTGACTCCATCCAAAAACAATTTTGCTTCAACCTTTCCTAAAAAAAAAAAAAAAAAAAAAAAAAAAAAAAAAAAAAAAAAAAAAAAAAAAAAAATCTCTTGTTTCAGCTCCACCCAAAAACTTTTGGACTCGCAGTATTTATTCTGATACACTAACATTTATCGATTCCGAGATTTTGTGCTTCGAATCAGATTTCAACACTGTAACGAAATGTGCACCTATGTTAGATAAAATGTTTCAGATTTTTCCATATACTTTTACAGAGATATTAAACATTTTAAAGATGAATTTACTACAATGTCTATAAAATAGTTTAGTATTTTCAGTTATTTTCTGTGTTTTTGCTCTGGTGATATCGAAGCTTAAATTAGAGGGCCATTCTCTTTAAAGGAAAACTTTTTGAAATAGAAATTGAAATAATCTTAGAAACGTGGATTTTGTATATGAAATTTAAACATTTTGGAGGCATAAACTTCAATGGTCATCACTCAAATGGCTTGAAAGATCTGATTGACGGAGTTATTATTATTAATGATTTGAGTAATTTCTGGACGAGGGAAATTAACAATAATATAGCCTGAGGGTATCTCCTACAATCGTTATTTTGTATTTACCTCCTAAAGCAACTATTAAATTCCTAAATTAAAATTATAGTTCTCAGAATGTGCTAAAAAAAATGATTGCATGCAAATCAGAAAAAAAAAATTCCTTTCATCTTAATAAAGTCTGATGAGAAAAAAAAATTTTTAAAAGTTACTTCAGAGTAAAAAAAAAAAAAAAATTTTAAAGTGTCTACATGGCTGATCCTTTCATCTTGAAGTTTATTATAAAACATTTGACACTGATTTAGCTTTCTTTTATCTACACAAAGATTAATTGCACGACAATATAAACAATTAGAGCGTTAGACCAATTTCAATGATTACATTATTACTGGCGATAACTGAACACGTTCCTCTAAAACATTCAGTCTATTTAGAGTATTTTTTTCTCTCTCTTAACATGTATAAATTGAATACCTTCGAGCCAACTGATGGGTTCGAAAAATGATGTAATACTTTCATGGCAGTTAATTTGTTGATATTTTTTTATAAAACAGAAAATCTAACGTTCTGTTTTAAAGGATCTAAATTCAGCTTTAGTCCTACAAATTTAACGTATCCAATGTAAGATAAAAATAAGCCAAAAATCTCAAATAGTTAAAATTTTTTTTTTTCAGAAAAGATAAAATTCCGTTTATCAAATTATTTACTCTTACTAAATAATAGTAAGATAAAAGCGACTATTAAGCATATGTTTTCAAGAAACAAATTCTTACATTTATTTGTTTATTTATGAAAATAACAAGAAATAGAATGTATCAAAGTGATTAACCAACGGACAAAAACGAAATTTGTGACAACGTTTATCATTTACAAATACATCTTGCACTTTTAAGAAATATATTGCATCATTTAAAATAATTTTCAGTATTTTTCACTTAGCCAATAAGAAACTTTTAAAGAGAGCAAATTAATATATTTCAAAAAAGATTAAAAAAATATTTAAAATTTCTTATTAGCAAATTTCTATTGTATAAAATTTTAGAAACTTTGGTAGGTTTATCACATAAAATATAAAATGTCAAAATTCAATAAAATTGTGTATTTATTTATGAATAAAAAATGCTTATGAAAATTAATTAATTAATTAAAAAAAAAAAAAAACTTTGGAGCACACAAACACACACCATAGGCAAGGGATCATAAAAAATTACTCAAAATATATATACAAAATCATTCTTTTCTTTCATCCACATTCCTTTAATCGAAAAAGACAGATTTTGAAGGTAAAACAACAACAACAATAACAAAACTACTTCAAAAAAAGAAAGGTAAAAAATAAGAAGTTTTTAATTCTAAATTATTATTATAAGAAATTGACAGTTGGAAAAAAAACAATTAAAATATTCGATCTCTCCCTCATAGAATAAAAAGACTTTATAATGACAGTTGTAATAAAGAATATATATATATATATATATATATATATATATATATATATATATATATATATATATATATATATATATATATATATATATATATATATATATATATATATATATATATATATATATATATATATAGAAAAATATGAAACAATACTATCAAGAATGGTTACCAATACAAAGCCAAAAGTATTTTTGCCATGATAAACAATGACCAAAGAAGGAATTATCAAGAGGGAGCAGTGACCCCCCCTCTCAATTGCTCTTTTTATTAACTCCACCCGAATTGGAGCTTCTTAAAGATATGCCCATAACATTGTTTCTAATGCTAACAGCCACTAATGTCGCTGTGATATATATATATATATATATATATATATATATATATATATATATATATATATATATATATATATATATATATATATATATATATATATATATATATATATATATATATATATATATATATATATATAATAATAATAATAATAATAATAATAATAATAATAATAATAATGTGAAATAAGAAATTAAAGATATACAAGAAATTTGAGTCTAAAAGTATATTTTTAAGAAATTTGATCGAAGTGACACAAAGAATTGATCTTCTTCGTTTATAGTAAGCCATCTAAAATTTTAGTCAATATATAAGGCAATGTCAAACCCTTATATATATATATATATATATATATATATATATATATATATATATATATATATATATATATATATATATATATATATATATATATATATATATATATATATATATATATATATATATATATATATATATATATATATATATATATATATATATATATATATATATATATATATAATATATTAAAAATTTAAATTAATAAAATTTTTATTTTATTTTTCACACAATTTTTGATACGAAGACAAATTTGCCACAAAAAAAAAAAAAGTCACTTAAAATTTTTTTTTTTTTTTTTTTTTTTTTTTTGATAATCACTTCAAAAAAGTTTCAACTACGAATAGAAAAATAATTTCTATAATTATGCCTATTCAATCAATACAATGCTCCAAAACTGCGTTTACATAAATGTGTAACCATCAAGAGACGAAAGAATGTTTCAAAAAGATGAAGTCAAAATTATTTACACCAACAAGAAGAAGAAGAAGAAGAAGAGAAAAAGCAAATGAAGAATGAAAGCAATATTTAAAAGATGCTCAAGTTTTATATAAAAAATTTTAAATTAATTAAAAAAGAGAGACCCATTTACCTGAATTTTGTGATAAAGTGAAGAAAAGTTTAGAAATAGAGTGAAAAGAAGAGTGGGTAGCGAAGAGATGATAAAAAGATAAAATGCTAAAGAAAATAGAAAAAAAGATACAAGAAACTAAAGAAAAAGAGAAGAAGAAGAAGAAGAAGAAGAAGAAGAAGAAGAAATTTTATTAAAAAAAAAAAAAATATAACATTAAAAAAAAAAAAAAAAAGAAATCGAAGAGATAAAATGCATATAATTTTCTTACATGCAGACAGAAGATCGTTCATGTCGAGATTTCACTTAAAAATAGATTTTATAAAACCTAAAATAACATCGTTTGCGATCAAGAAAATCTAAGAAATATATAAAAGAATTACAGAAAAGTGTTATGTTTAATTTCTCTACACGATTGGCAATTGAAATAACTCAAAGATTTTCGTGATCGCAAAACAAAAACAAAATAATTCTTTACAAATGCTGCAATAAATACCAACAATACTTTAAAAACTACAAAGAGTAAAGAAGACAAATTTAAAGAAAGCTTCATTGAAATGCAAAATCATATTCTCCACTCTAACCTTAATATATATATATATATATATATATATATATATATATATATATATATATATATATATATATATATATATATATATATATATATATATATATATATATAGTTATATATATAGTAATGGTAAAATGTACAAAATCTTATAAAATTGACCTGTGACCTATGGATGCTGATGTTGTATTTCAATGATGATATTCTAAAGTCACTCTTAAATTTTACTAATAATGCCCTAATCCCAGTCAAATATAAATATATTTCTTTTTAAGATACTTAATCCTATGTGGAATAGCAGGATGTCCAATGAACGTTTCCAACTAAACTTATATATACAAGTCGTTCACCTTACAATATATATATATATATATATATATATATATATATATATATATATATATATATATATATATATATATATATATATATATATATATATATATATATATATATATATATATATATATATATATATTTTTTTTTTTTTTTTTTTTTTAAATAAAAATAAAAAAAATGTTAAAACTAATTCACAGCTAATGAATTCTTTGTTTACATAAAAATAGAATTGAAATCAGAAATACATCGTAGGAGATGATGTAATGCCTACTAATATATATATATATATATATATATATATATATATATATATATATATATATATATATATATATATATATATATATATATATATATATATATATATATATATATATATATATATATATATATATATGCCCTGTAATTTTAAATATTTATATAAAAAATTACTTTCAAAGCCATGGTTTCTAAATTTTAATGAGAAAATTTTGTTTAAAAAAAATTAATTAAAATTACTTAAATATATATATATAATAAAAAAAAAAGTTTCTTAAATATAAAATATCTGGAACTAAATTGTGAAGACGTACAAAAAGAACCAAACCAATCGAATAATTAAAAATTTTAAGCAAAATAATTCCTAAACATTAAAAAAAAAAAAAAAAAAATTCTCAATCCGATTTAGAGACAAAATAAAATATGTCAATTAAAAATTAAAATCATTAAATCAATACAAAATATTAGACTTACATTACAATTTTGATATATATATATATATATATATATATATATATATATATATATATATATATATATATATATATATATATATATATATATATATATATATATATATATATATATATATATATATATATATATATATATATATATATATATATGTGTCTGCACGAAAAAGAATGCTGTTGACGAAGGCACTTTTAACGCTATGTCATAAATGAGAAAGCCCTTTACTCTTCTGTCTTTCCAATCTTCAACTTCACTCTTCAAAAGTCCAGAAAATACAATCTTCGAAATTTCAAAATGAAAATCTTCATTGACTTCAAAATTCCGACCTTATAATACAAACTAAACGGATTTGAGATTATTTACCGGATGTCTTGTTTTCTTTCTTTCTTTCTTTCCTCACCTGATTAACATTATCGTGTTTGTAAAGATAATTATAATAATAGCCAACTGCTCTTATACAAGAGTGATTTGATATGAGGCGATATGACTACAATATATATATATATATATATATATATATATATATATATATATATATATATATATATATATATATATATATATATATATATATATATATATATATATATATATATATATATATATATATATATATATATATATATATATATATATATATATATATATATATATATATATATATATATATATATATATATATATATATATATATATATATATATATATATATATATATATATATATATATATATATATATATATATATATTATATATATATATATATATTTCTCACATTTAAGAAAAAAAAATATTAAAAAATTAGGTCGAAAAAGCTTAAAATTTAAAATATAACTTAATTTCCATTGATAACTTTAAAAAAAATTGTTCATAATAGTCAAACAAATAAATAAATCACACAATTTTCATTAAATATTAAATACCAATATATATATATATATATATATATATATATATATATATATATATATATATATATATATATATATATATATATATATATATATATATATATATATATATATATATATATATATATATATATATCATAAAAAATAATAAAATGTGTTTAATAAATATTAGCTTCGTATTAAAAGATCATTTTGGAAAAGTTAATGCTTCTTTTTCTTCTTGGTGAGATAAGAGTCCGCATAATGCCCTCCAATGCCTTGAGAATGCTGACCAATGTAGCCATTTTCTGGAGAGGGTTCAGGGGATGGAAGAAAATGACTGCTTTTTCGTTTCTGTCCGACAGGGGTACTGAAACCTCCAACACCAATCTGTATTGATGGACTGATTATAGGGTGATGGCCAGATACAGTTCTACCAGGGGTCAAGTAAAAGGCAGGGCTGTATAACCTTGGAGGAAGAGGGGATGTCTGCTGAGAAAATACTGGAGCATGAAATATACCTTGAGGAGGTGGAGTTGCTGCCCCAGACCATGTAGATGCGACAACAGGCGGTGGAGGTACTCTAGGAGGCGCTAAGATAAAAGGTGGGGGAGCTTCTACTGGAGTTAAATATTGTTCTGGGCGTCCGGTTTCAGCTGCTCGAAGAAGTAATGACATTACAGGATCTGTAGAATGAGGTGGGGCTTGATGATAGATTGGAGGATGAGTCAAAATAGTTGAGGGAGGGGGTGCCGCAATCGATGTTGGAATAGGTGGAGGAGGTTGTGGAGAAATTGCAGTAATGGTAGGCATTGGAGGGCCTTCAGGGTTTAGAGATCCTAAAAGGTGATGGAGATCTTGTGGATTATTTAGAAGAGTAACGATCGAAGATGTAATTTTCTCATGAGGAATTTCCTTGGCACCACTAAGAATATCAGTTAAAATTGGGGCCATACTTCCTTCAATGTCAAGAGGAGATGAATCCTCCGCAGCAACATAATTTCCGTTACTTCCAGCAGGAGTTGGTAGCAAAGGAGCCTGTGAAAATATACATCATTTAAAAAACTTTAGACTTTAAATTACAAATATTCTTAACTAAATACTCAAAAATAATACACAATTTTCAAATTTTTATACACAAAATTAGTTAAAAATTAAATGCTGAGGGTACATACTTTTTGAAGTTTCGAAGCGCCATTCTTAAAGTAACCATTCCTGAAATTTGTTTTAAAACTTGGGCTCATGATATTTGTAGTGTTCGTGTGTCCATTAGCTATTGATACTGGCGGATATCCATTCCTGTTATTTTGTTGCATAACATGGTGCGGATTAGCTTGTTTGGCTTCTTGTTGTTGTTGTTGTTGTTGTTGCGGGTCTCCTTGTAAGACTAATGTTTGAAGAAGATTTAAAATTTGAGGATTGGAGAGAAGGTTATTACCATTAGTATTAGTACTTGCTGACGCTGCTCCATTTACACTGTTCTGTTCTTGTTTCTGCTGGAGCTGCGCAGCGAGAAGAATAATAAGTGCAGCTTGGGCATCACTGTTTAAAGTTTGCTTCGGATTTTTTTCGGGTGGAGGTTGGATAGGAGGAGGCTGAGTCAAAGATTGTGGCGGAAGATGGGCGTTAGTAAAATTAGGTTGTAAGTGAACTGGAGGTATATGCATATTAGGAGGAGGCAAAGGCGGTGGAGGAGGTACAACTATTCTTCCTCCTTTTACAACAGGTCCGTTGGAATTATTTGACCCAAAATTGGAGGACGGAACTTGCTTCTGCTGAAGGGACTGAATTTGCGTAAGTATAATATTTTGAAGGCTTTTTGCAACTGAAATATATATATATATATATATATATATATATATATATATATATATATATATATATATATATATATATATATATATATATATATATATATATATATATATATATATATATATATATATATATATATATATACTAATAATAAAAAAATAATGATTTCCATAAGTAAATGTTAATTACATCAATCACTTACATGCCGGGTTGTGTTTTGTGAGATTCCTTAATTGAGTAAAAACTTTGTTTGTTGGAGGCTCTGGAAGTAACGCTCCACGTTTTTTGAGTCCCTGATAATAATAATAATAATAATAATAATAATAATAATAATAATAATAATAATAATAATAATAATGATTAGTTTAAAAAAATGAAAAAGAAAAAGTAAATATGACTTACAGGGTCATTAAGAAGTTTCATATAAATATTAATGGCCCGAACACCAGGCACATAGAAGGATACCCTGATGGGTTGTCCCTGGAGTTTATAACCATTGAGAAGGTTGCGTGTTTCTTCTGCTTCCTCAGGCGAATTAAATTCTACTAATCCCCAATTCTGAATTGATCCTTGCATCATAGCAATCTGAAATAGTACAAAAGTGAGTCAAAACAATTCCAAATCATGTTACTCCCCATAATTAACCGTTTATAAAAAGCATTAAATATTTTTCTATACCGTGTAAGAGTAGTCGTTGTAGTTGGAAGGAGAAGGAGGAGGAGGAGGAGGAGGAGGAGGAGGAGGAGGAGGAGGAGGAGGAGGAGGAGGAGGAGTAGGAGGAGGAGGAGGAGGAGGAGGAAAAAAAAATAGGTAACTAACCTGGCAATAAGGAGGGTTGGCAATTTGACTAAATATCCGCCTAAATTCTCCCATATGTCTGTAGTCCTTTGGCAAGCAATCCACGTACAACGTGGTGGAATGTAAAGAGGCAAAAGTGACGTGCGATGGTTCGAGCCACTCGCACACTAAGGTCGTGTCTTTGACATCACTCCCATCCAAGGACGCTTTTGCATGAAGGGCAACCTCTTTATTTACGTATTCTACGAAACCGTAGCCTTTGCTTATACCTGAAAAGTAAAAAAAAAAATATAATTACATGAACAAGATAAAACACTTTCTATTTCATATATATATATATATATATATATATATATATATATATATATATATATATATATATATATATATATATATATATATATATATATATATATATATATATATATATATATATATATATATATATATATATATATATATATATATATATATATATATATATATATATATATTCTATAGTGGCGAAACTGAAAGAGGAAATTTAGACGATAAGAATCTCAATCCGATATTCTTTCTTTACTTTTTTCCTTTAAGATATGCAATAACTGCAAATTTTACGATATTGAATTATTTCATATTCATTGCCTTCACGTCATATATATATATATATATATATATATATATATATATATATATATATATATATATATATATATATATATATATATATATATATATATATATATATATATATATATATATATATATATATATATATATATATATATATATATATATATATATATATATATATATATATATATATATATATGGTATAAATGTTGTAACATAAAAGTGCCATTAGAGTAGGAACATTTCCTTAAATAAGGTTTAGCGCAGATTTTCATTTCCGTTCAAGCGTTCCTTTGAGCATTACGAAATCGTGTAGCACTACGAACGACGACGAAATCTTTCTTAAAAAAGCTTCATCACTTTAATAGACCGTTTAAAAGCTTTAAGATTAATAGAGACAGTGTTTCACGAGCTCCACTAAATCAAGATCGCATTTTTCACTCTCACAAGTCCAATAAGTGACATTGCATTATAGCCCATTTATTTTAG
>SEYY01000300.1:45000-47500 GCA_009176605.1 Armadillidium nasatum
TGCTCTCCCCTCTACTTCCCTCATATATATATATATATATATATATATATATATATATATATATATATATATATATATATATATATATATATATATATATATATATATATATATATATATATATATATATATATATATATATACAGGGTATATATATTTAATTATATCAACATAGGTCGGAATCGGAGAGTGGGGAATTATGGTTTTAATTAACGAAAAAAAAATATGCACCTTCGTTACAAAATTGGAAGGAGTAGGCCTTGAAAACGATCGCTAAACAGTGTTAGTCGTAGTTAATATAATTTGTAAATGAACACAAGTGTAAGGAGTAGACTGAATACGGTTGGCAAATAGTATTCTTCATTGTTATTGTCATTTGTAGGTGAATATTGTGGTTAGTTTGCACATGCCTTTCACGTTTACGAATGTAGAATATGCAGGATATACATTACGTTTACGGCTTATGTAATGGTAACGCGAGAGCTTTCGTGCTAGAATATCTATCGACCGTTCCCACAACACTATTCACTACCAAATACACACCAGGGTTTGAGGGTTTTTCGAATAAACTCAATAAAATATGAATAAAATAATAACATTTTCTCTTAATTTAAATATTTGTAAACTCATTTGCTTTATATATATATATATATATATATATATATATATATATATATATATATATATATATATATATATATATATATATATATATATATATATATATATATATATATATATATATATATATATATATATATATATATATATATATATAGTAATTTTCAACACTTATGCTGCAAAGTACTGTGTTTAATTATCTATTAATTTTCACATGATTTGTAGTAGTTTCAATTCCAAGTCGATTCCTTAACTTCACTCAAAACAAGACCAGAAATTGAAAACACCTTCATTTGAGGTAGAACTCGGTGGACAGCTCCGTAAAATTACAAAGAAAAATTGACAAAAATCTGGTGACAAATTACTGTCTTGCTACGTTTGATTCTCCATGACAGACTACCTCTTTACTAGTTTCTCTTTGTATAAGTTCAGGATTTGATTGTTAAACTAGATTTTCAGAAATCTTTTATTCTGAATGCAGTAAAACCTGCTAAATAATCATGATAAAAATAGAAATCCACTTTTCTGCCACCTCTTCCTGTGCATGTATTTTTTTAAATTATTTCATTATTGCAAAACTTGCACTATACTTTGCTAGTGCTTTCAACAATTTGAAACTTCAGTCCATTCATGCCCTAATTTTCTTCCATATCCCAGAGTGTTGTCTGTAACAAGGAATAGCTCTTAGTTTATCATCCTTTAAATTATGGGGTAAGTTGAATATAGAAAAAACATATACATGCAATTGCAATTAAAGCTAAATGAAATTTAAAAAAAAAAAAAAAGCCAACTGGGACCGGGTTTTTTTCGGATTTTAGATGAAAAAAACGAAAATATCCAGCCCAGTGGGCTTCTATAAACAAATTGTTTGTTTTTTTTTTTTTTTGCCAACAGATACACACAGACGACTTCGTGAAACTGGATCATTTCAACCACATTAAGAAAGGGTGCCTGATCAACTAGAACACGTAGATAATATCCTTCAGACGGAACAACGCAGTTAACACCCGCATAATTTCTGCGCGTTTTTGAATCCCTCGCACTACTGTGTGAAAAACATTGCACAATGACGGTTTATATCCGTACCATGTACAAAGAATTCAACATCTTCAACAGGACAACTACGGCCAAAGAGAAAATTTTTGCCGATGGATTATTGGCGATCCCGAACATCCGAGATGCATTTTATTTACCGATGAGTCGGCATTTACTCGTGGAGGTATTAATAATAATAGGAATAATCATGTATGGGCACATAATAATTCTCATGCTACGGTTGAAAACAACTTTCAACACAGATTTTCTGTGAACGTGCGGTATGGTATGGTATCATTGGAAATCTGCTTATTGGTCCCACATGTGTTTAATGGTTGTCTTACGGGGGAAGTGTGCAGGAATTTTATAGAAAAAGAGCTTACTTTTCTTTTGGAGGATGTTTCTTTGGCACTACGAGCTGCGATGAATCTGCAACACGACAGAGAACCTGCACATTCACACCGCTAATGAGTGAGTATCTTCATTGAGCATATCGAACCACTGGATCGGTCCGAGGGAGACCATAAGCTTGGCCAGCACGATCACCTGACTTAACCCTGGGGACACATGAAAGGGCTTGTCTATGCAGTGATGGTTAATAATCGCAAAGAATTAATTCAAAGAATATTTAATGCTGGAGATGAAATTCGGCTGAATCCTCAATTATTGGAGAATGCGTCAAACTCCATAGCTAATCACGCACAATGGTGTATACAGGCTGTGGGTGGTCATTTTGAACGTATCATTCAGATTCATGATGTATTACTCCTCGTACTGCAAATTGTTGTGAAATAAAAAGTGTTCTTTCTGAATTTTTCTCATGTTACCTCATCAACCTTTAACT
>SEYY01000300.1:60000-75000 GCA_009176605.1 Armadillidium nasatum
CGTTCGGTTCCTCAAGTCCAAAAGTAGAAGAGTTCAAACTTATAATAAAATATATGTTTGATCTAACCCATGATAGATAATCAAGACCCCCAAAGACAATGTGTTTCTCCTCGCAATAGGGAATCGTTTCGTTGTTGATGCATTGAGTCGGTCGAAAAAAAATTAATTGTAAAGGAACTCAGGATTACTTTTGCTCTTCTGCCGAACTCAAGAAGGCTGAGGGAGAGCTCTTGAAGGAATGACTTTAAAGGAGACAGTCCAAAGTCTAGTATTAACACCAGCTATTGTTTGGAATTACTCACTAAAATGCGTTTGTCATGTTCCCTTCTAAAAAAAATGCAAATAGTACCTCAAAAAAAAATGATGATTTCAGAATCCTAAACTAGCATTAATCAAGCGAAGGGTAAAGAAATGAAAGGAATCTTTGTACTTAAAAAATGCTTGCGCACTAAGCCATAATGTTGAAAAGTTCAGCATCCATTATTCCTCATCGACAAAAGATGCTCGAACTTCGGACAGCAATAGACATTCAATGGGACGAAAAAGCTGATTCATAGAAATACCACATGAGTACGATAGTCCTTCTGGTGATTCTGGTCAGTGGAGGTCCCAATTTGTAGCTTTTTTTGGAATTACAAAGCTTGTAAATAATATAGAGGAAACTTCTACTAATATCGCGGCAAAGGCTTTAGAAGAATTGAATCAGATTGAGCGACATGTTTTACAAAAAATTTTAAAAACTTCTAAATATCGGTGCTTGTATATTTTATAATAAACTAAAGAAACATTTGCTTCCCTTAGCTTGCAAGATCAAAGTGATGGAAATGATAAAGCTAATAGCGAAGTGGCCTACCTTTCCGTTATCGGGTTTACTAGTAGTCCAGCTGATTCAGTATTTAAGCGGTTCCACCAACAACAATGGGATTTCATAAATAAAAAATCGTTTCAAAACTACAGCAAATGTTGCGCCAATAATCGGGATTTTGGATAAAGAGAGAACAATTATCATCAATTGGGTTTTTGAGAAGTATCAGTTGATAAAAATCTAGGAGGATTATTACAGAGAATTTGTCAAACTGTTTGTCGTTTTCCTGCAGGGAATATACTCGGATCGAAGAATTATACTAATAGTTTCAAGATCAAAGAACCATCTTCTGAAGGTTCGGCTGTTTCAAGAGTAATTCAGGTTCACGATGAAAGAAGAGCGATGTACTTACAAAGAACTGTATATTAGAGGAGAGATTTTATTTGAGGCATCACTCGACAGAAACTTCATCTTCCCTTTACAGCGACTAGATAAAACTTAGGGACATTATGAAAAAAAGGAGCAGCATTCCAGAAATTTAAAAGAAACAACTAAGTTAGCTTTCTCTCTGAATGTTTAAAAGATTTATCTTAAGTTTCATCAAAGCGAGACACAATGCAAGATGCTACAGTTTTAAATTAGATAATTTTGTTTCACCAAAAGGGAACACTTTATTTTATACTTGATATTAAAATGTATTACCTAAATGAAACCCTAGAAAAAATTAACAAATCTTTCATCGACGGCTTTTCAGTTGTCAAAAATTCTTTTGAAAGTGTTGTAACGCTGATCCAGGATACAAAATCGTACTATTAGCCTAATATGAAACAGCACAAATTTCTCTTACATGTAGCAAGTAACCACCAAAAATATTTAATGACGTCAAAACAGGCAACAATGAACTGAGTAATACAAGCGATATCTTTGAAGTTTGAGCGGATAATACTAGACATGATGAAGTATGAAGAGACTCGGATCAGTGAATTAGCTGGACTGCTGGTAAACCCGATAACGGAAAGGTAGGCCACTTCGCTATTAGCTTTATCATTTCCATCACTTTGATCTTGCAAGCTAAGAACAGCAAATATTTCTTTAGTATGTTACAAAAGTACACAAGCGAGGGGTGAAAATTCATTGTCAGTGAACAAAAACAACATGGAAATTTGCATGCAAAAATAACTTTTCATTTGTAAAATATAAACCCTATGATTAAAAACCCAAAAATAAACTTATTCAGCCCATTTTTTACTATACCTCAAACAATAATTTAAATATATATATATATATATATATATATATATATATATATATATATATATATATATATATATATATATATATATATATATATATATATATATATATATATATATATATATATATATATATATATAGCAGAGCATTTGCATAAGCAATATTGGGGAATGAAACACTCGATAAACCGATAATTAAAATATAAGCAGAAACATAAAAAGCTTCAAACCAAAAATAGCAAAAACTAATTTCCCAATTTATATCTTTTGTTTCCTTTGTCTTTTTAATTGAGTTCTAAAGGTTTTATATTTTATTTTTAGTTTCAAAGAGCCAACCTTTTCTATTATATATATATATATATATATATATATATATATATATATATATATATATATATATATATATATATATATATATATATATATATATATATATATATATATATATATATATATATATATATATTATATATATCTTGTACGAGCTGTAATGCTCGTTACGTGGGCCAAACAGGCCTACAACTTAAGCTCAGAATTCATAAGCATCTCGGCACCTCCTTCCGTACCAATTTACCTCTCCTTTCCCTTGAAAACTCCCCCATTCGTGACCACTCATCCTCCCAAAATCACCCCCTACTAATTTACAAATTTTAGTATCTTGACATCTTCAAATACCATAGACCGCAAAATATTAGAATCATTGCATATCAGACAACTCCAACCTATTCTTAATCAATAAGCCTCTTCCACCTCTCTCCTGATAGCTTAACCACAAATTCATCCATTTATAACCTTATCATTAAATAACCTCAATTTTACCTCCTAATACACCTATTTCAACCATTATTTTTCGAAATTCTACATTCCAAGTAACTAGAGACTACAACCTGTTTGACAAAATCTCAATTTGATTATTTGTTAATTTGTACTCACCTTGTTCACAATAGTTTAGTGTGCTTAATTTGTAGTTAATATTTATTTTTATTTTTATTTTTATTTTTAGTTTAATTATTGATAATATTCTTGGTGTTATTAATTTGATAAACTGTGTTTATAACAAAAGATTTAGTACTGGGGGTGAGGTATTTTAATTTCATTTTATTTCGTAAGGTTTATATTATCTTATGACTACAGTAGATTTCATTATATTTGCATCTATATAATCTACTTAACCCGTGAATGGGGTGAAAAAAGGGGTGGGGGATACGGATAAAGAATTCCGTAATGTAGAAAAGGAACAGGCAAGCAGCGTTAACTATAATCCCGCATATTTTTCCTATCAACGCAAGCGATCGAAAAGCGAGTGAGTGAACGACATACAGAATAAAGAAAGAAAGAAAGAAAGAAAAAAGTTGTATTGAATTGCCATTAAAGGGTCCTAATTACATTACCACAACATGAAGGAACTTTTAATTACTAAAAATTAGTTTTTATAAAGGACATAAAAAGGTGTAATTAATGTAAAAGCCTTACACAATCTTTTTAAAAGGGATACCCAATGGATTTAGGATGATTTCTTACACGCAGTTGTCAACTAATTACATAAGTAGAATCAGAACCGCAAAGCCAACAGCGTTAAAAAACACACACACAAACCGTAAAGAAACAATACAGAAAAATTTTTTCCATTACTTTTGACAAGGCGTACAAGATTATTAAAAAAGAAAAGCACGTACAATATGAATGTGATTTATATATATATATATATATATATATATATATATATATATATATATATATATATATATATATATATATATATATATATATATATATATATATATATATATATATATATATATATATATATATATATATATTAAGTAAGTATCGGTATCGGTAAAAAATTTGTATAGAGTATTATATATATATAGTATCATAAGTATCTGCATATTTTCAGGTATCGGGTATCGGCTTCGGGGAATTTTTAGGTATCGGTATCGGTATCAATATATCGGTAAAAATTTTGGTATCGCTCCATCCCTAATATATATATATATATATATATATATATATATATATATATATATATATATATATATATATATATATATATATATATATATATATATATATATAAAAATTTGGTATCGCTCCATCCCTATATATATATATATATATATATATATATATATATATATATATATATATATATATATATATATATATATATATATATATATATATATATATATATATATATAATAATGCAGAAAAGAGAATTCATTGTTTACCATCATACAATGCATTAAATTTTTATGATAATCGTTCGAATTTCGGTGAAGAGGATTATAAATCCAACAACCCCTTAACTACGGTGCTATAAATCCAAATAAAGATTACACACACACACACACACACACACACACACACACACAGAAATGAATAGTTAATGCCTACTTGTATGATGAATAAGACAGAAAATAAAGTTTACATGCCTCGATTTTATTTCTTTTTCAAATTAGTTGCACAAACTATGTTCTATATAAAATACTTCAAATCTGTGTTGGGTGTCGGACCATGAGCCTCCTTCCCCCCCTTCCCCCCAAAAAAGGTGTAAATTATTTTTTATATTCGTAACTGAGTGTAAATACATGAATTTATAAGCAGTTTTTTTTTTTTTTTAATTCTTTTTCATATCTTCAATTAATAATTTCAGATTTGCCAATGGAGCAGGAACTACAACTGGAGAGATGTTAGACGGAGTCTCAGTCCTACTCCAAACACGCGTACCCAAATACAATATGTATTATAGTGAAATCATTGTAAATAAGGAAAAAGAGGAAAAGGTATTGTTCAACACTTTACAAGAAGAATACGTGGCTCAAACGGTAGAGCGATTGACTCACGAGATTGAGTGCGCCGGTTCTATCCCACTTGGGGATCCTAGGTATATGCTACCTAGAAAAGTTCCTCTCCTCGAATAGGGCAATGCCCGTGAGATGTGAACTTTTTTTATATATAAAAAAAAAATGAATATAATGCTCAAGTTTTCGCACATATCCACAGCCCAAACATGCAGTTTATTTCATAAAAAAAATCAAAGGAAATATAAGCTTTTAATATAAAAGATAAATAAATAAATAAAATATATACATAAATAAGTAAATAAAATAAAAAGTAAATAAAAAATACAGCTATTATATATATGTTTTGGAAATAAGTTTAATTTTTTTCTGATCCTGGAAGAGGAAATGCCCAATTTTTCTTCTTTAATTTTATTACATAAAAACTTAACAAAAAAAATTGGTTTATTTATTTTTATTTTTAAAATTTTAGTTAAACTTTTGAGATTTAATAGCAAAGTTTAATATTATTTGCCTATTTGAGAAAAAGTTATGAAATTCTTTGTAAAAGTGTTTATATATATATATATATATATATATATATATATATATATATATATATATATATATATATATATATATATATATATATATATATATATATATATATATATATATATATATATATATATATATATATATATATATATATTATATATATAATAAAAGTAGCTAAAATATACATTGATAATATACTACTACTACTACTACTACTACTATAATAATAATAATAATCACTTTTATTATTATTTAAAAAACTGTAGTAATCAAACTATTTTCCTTTTATTATTCTCCAAATGGTGTCCAATTCCTTAAACATTTTTGCCTCTGTTTCTTGCATAGTTTTAAGACTCTCTAGCTCGCTTCATGCAACACCAACGTCATACAAGAATCCTTTCTGTATTATTATTGTTATCTTCAAAGAGACGACCAAATATTTCAGAAGTAGCTTGATGCTCTCAATATGTCAATGGTATTTTATCTTTTATTTCAGAAAAAATTTAATCAGTTTCTATTTTTTAACACTAAACTTGTTTGTTTATCTACACGTAACTATCGGACTGATTCTTTTTTATGAAGTGAATTTAAGAAAATGATAAAAAAACTCCTTTTCATTGTTCAAAATGTTTTTTCAAGAGAAGAATGAAATTGAGTCCCCTGGAGAATGTTTTAAAAATCTTTTTTTTTTTTTTTTTTTTTAATAAATTAAATTCGGACATCTTTCCTATTTTCTGCCCAAAATAGCCAACAGTCATATATATAGTGGTAAACTGCAATTCTTAACTTGGATTAGTCTTCTCCAAAAGTCAGAAATGAATTATGAACCATGTAAATGGGACACTTCTCCGTAAAAAAATTAATTCGTGGGATTTGAATTCAATTAAATGTCCCATTAAGAAATCTGCAAATTTTTTTTTTATTCCCAGTTGGTCTACCTGAGTCAAGCATCAGAGCTTTTAGAACAAAATCCCCAAATATTGCATTCCAAAAAGTACAATAATTACAAAAGTATTACAGTGTTTAGCATTTAATATAAAACAGACCATGCAGAGTAGCTGCAGGCAAATATCGTCGGCACAGAAAAGAATAAACGGGATTTTGATTTGCAATTGCAAATAGTCCGCTCAAATTGACCTTACGCTCTTTCCTGGCAACCTTTTGGGGGGTTCAACCCATCGAAATTGATCTCAAGTCGGGGGAGGGGGGCCCCTGTGGGTCCTCGTGAACCCCCAAATTGGTATCAGAAAGTCACCAGAGTTTGAAGTATAGTAACTTTCACCTCATAATCTTTCCTGACCCTTTTTTTGCGGTTCAATCCGGCAGAAATCGGTTCGAAAAGGAGGGAAGGAGGGGGCAGGGATTCGTGGGGGTCCGTGAACCGAAAAAAGATCAGGAAGGTTCCTGAGAATGCAACATTGCACACAAATTGAAAATTAGACATATTATTGTATGAAATAATAAAAAAAATTATTGATTATTAAATACTTATAATATATATATATATATATATATATATATATATATATATATATATATATATATATATATATATATATATATATATATATATATATATATATATATATATATATATATATATATATATATATATATATATATATATATATATATATATATATATATATATATATATATATATATATATATATATATGCCAAATGTATAATAAATGTGCGCCTATCACAATAGTAATAACAAAAAACAATGATAAAAATCTCCATCCCTGAAAGGCATATTTACTTCTCTAGGCGTTTAAAAAAAACTAAACTAAACGCTCTGCTACTGAGGTATGTGAATGAGAGCATCTGGTTAGTGAGCTTCAAGGAACTTACCAACGATGAAAGAGGAAACAAAAAAAAAAGCTCTAAACATAATAACAGTGACTACATTACGCAACGTGCTCAAAGCAACAAAGGTCTGAGAGCAAACAAAAATAATTTCATGCTATTCATAATCCACAATAACACATTTTCACTTTTCAAAGTGCACTCTCTCTATCTCTCTCTCTCTCTCCCTCTCTCTCTCTCTTCACACGCACACAGACACACTCTCTTTCTCAACCAACCTCTCTCTTGTCTTGCGTTAAATGCTAAGAAATCAAAAATAAAAAAATTTTGAGCGAAGATAATAATAATAATAATACAAAAAAGTAAAAATAATAATAAAATAAAAAAAGTTTAAAATGAAATTCAAAACTTTTTTTTTCCTTCGCGATTCACGAATTATAATTTTTAGCTTCAGGTTTTTTTAATGTAAAAAATTGTATAAAAGGAAGAGGGACGAACTATATATATATATATATATATATATATATATATATATATATATATATATATATATATATATATATATATATATATATATATATATATATATATATATATATATATATATATATATATATATATATATATATATATATATTATATATATATATATATATATATATATATATATACCGATACCGATACTTCCCTCCATCCCTAATATATATATATTATTATAGTACTTTTTTGTCAATTTTTTAGTATATTTTCTCTCAATGTAGAAAAAAAAAATAAATGTTATATTTCTATAAATTACCTTAATAACATCTGCAATAGAGGACAGATGGATTCAGAGACAGACTTTTGCACTTATGTTGCAATAGGATTTTTTGTTTTAAGGGAAGAAAATAGTTTATACAGATTTGAACTGATAAAATGAACGCGAATTTCTATCAGTTCCGTATAAATGTTGATACTATATGAATAAATTACAACTTTTTAAATTTCAATTTAATATGAAACTTTGGCGTAACTTCAAGCACTTGTAACAGTATTCAACTGAAAAAACTTCTGAAGCAGTTTCGAATGTCACAGGAATCAATGACTTACATTTTATGACACAACTGTATCGTCATTACTGATTACTGCAACAATAAATAAAATGACGAAGATTATTTTAAGATTATTCAATTAAATTCACAATAGTTGAAGACGTCGCAAAATTTTTAACCTTTACAAAACTGGTTACATCATAATTCTTATATATATATATATATATATATATATATATATATATATATATATATATATATATATATATATATATATATATATATATATATATATATATATATATATATATATATATATATATATTATATTATCATATAAGTTAATTCAACAAATTTACAAAGGACAATAATATTTCCTAGTAATTACCAACAGTAATCATGACACATAATAATTCTCCAATTCAAAACTTTCGAATATTAAAACAGTTATTCACCAACAATAAACTATGCAAAGAAGAAGAAGAAGAAGAAGAAAAAAATTTAGCATTAAAAGCATTTATAAGGGAAGACAACATTGATTTATCACATGAAATGGGTTCGCTGCATTCAAAATCTTCGTCCGTTAATTGTTTAATTTCATACTCAATGCGATACTGACATTCAATTTCGCCCGATTCTGCATTCTTATTGTCTCTAGATTGGATTTGCGCACAATTGCAACAATTTTTACAAGGAAGAGCTTAAGCTCGCTCATCTCTACCTTAACAGCTACTCCGTTAATAATTACACACACACACACGAGAGAATGTGAATATATATATATATATATATATATATATATATATATATATATATATATATATATATATATATATATATATATATATATATATATATATATATATATATATATATATATATATATATATATATATGACCTTAGCGATTTGTTTCTAGGAAACCTGATCTTAATAGCGAAAATTAGGCCAACGTGAAATTGAATATATTTTATTGAGACGTTTCGAATCAAAATGATTCATCTTCAGTTAAAATGAAAATAAAAACAAAAAATTAATGCAAAGAAATTAAAAATTAAAATATTTAATAAGTTTCAAATATTAGTACAAAAAAGACACCCCCCTAATTCATGTGGACATTTACGGCAGAACAGACTTGAAAAACTAAGACAAACAAATGACAGGAAGATGGTTAGTTGGTTGATTCGAAAGCGACAAGACAATGAATAAAAAAATAACAGAATACAAAATAAAAATAGGATACTCAGGGAAGTAAAACAAATTAATGATAAAAAGATAACTATAATAATAAAACCATTCCGGTAATATAGAAGAAAGATGAACATAATATTAATAATAATACCAATAATAATAACACGAACGAGATTAATAATTAAAATTACAAATAATAACAACAAAGGTTATGTAGAAACAAACGTAATAATAATTATAATAAAAAGTAAAAGTAATAAATTATAATAATAATAATAATAATAATATTAATGAAAAAAAAAAGATACTAAATAAAACGAATCATCAAAATGAATAATGAGAAACAAAAACAGATGACAAAGGAAACAAAGTAATCACAAAATAATGAGAGAAGGAGACGAGACATTACCATTAAGGGGAGGGGAGAGTCTTTTTAGGTAAAGAAATTCGAGAATTCTTCTATCAAACTCTGGAGGCTGAACAAAGACCCTCAAAATCCCGAACAGAGGCAGGGTGACCAGTGCAACAGGAAATCTCGTATAACAGAATGTTCGGGGCTCGTCAGGAGTCATCCAGTCCTGAACGATACTCCCAAATGTTTATTAGCCCTGATGTGCATGGAGTTAAAGACTAGTTTAGCTTATGCAGCTGGCAATGCAACAAACACACTTAAATACATATACAACAAAGGACTTATGTATTAAAGAAAGAAAATACTTGTACTTGAAATAAGAGTCAACAGAAGAAGCACTAACAGAAGATGAATATCCCAGTGGGGGATATAACGGACAAGATCTTCCTAAGTTCAGCATTAAGGGTGGTAGACAACGGGCCCAAGTGTGTAATTTTAAAGTAGATCTTCATTTTAGGGGCTATGGAGAATGTAAGTTTAGATATGAAAAGGTGAAGAAAATGATTAGCAAATTTATCCAGCAGAACCGAATTGCCGAATAAGATTGCCGAAAAACCTCTTAAGAAATTGAATTTCTGTATGGAAAGAATGACAGTCGAAATAGATCTTATTTGCTCTATGAACTCTAGATGTAATAGCGGAAAGCTTAAAGATGTATGAAGAAAAGTTGAAAAAATCAGTTCATAAAAGTGTAGTAGAAGGTTATCTAAAAATAGAGGTTCAGAAAACGCAGGGAAGAATGAGTAAGTATAACATCCAAAAATTTTAATTTTTAATTTCTGTGTATTAATTCTTGTTTCTAATTTCATTTAACTGAAGATGAATCATTCTGATTCGAAACGTCCCAATAAAATATATTCAATTTCAAATTGGCCTTAATTTTCATATATATATATATATATATATATATATATATATATATATATATATATATATATATATATATATATATATTATATATATATATATATATATATATATATATATATATATATATATATATATATATATATATATATATAGAATTAAGATCTCGTAGCAAATAAAACGTACTCAAATTCCTTCTCGTAAGTCTTTAAATGATAATTAGAGAAAGAAGCGTTTCTTCTTTCAATAAAAATCGCAACGAATTAAAATTATTTTTACAAGTGGAAGTTCAAAAGATTTTTTGTTTTTGTTTTGGGAAGGAAGGGGGATAGGTGGAGGAATTTAAAGCTTTTAATTCTTTAAATTAAATTTAAAGAGTGATTTGAGTTTAGGACCATTTTAAAATCTCATAATCATAAAAAAATAAAGAAAGAAAGCTGTAATGTTTTGCAACCGAACATTTGAAACGCATTGTGATTTTTGATTGTTAAAATATTGTTAACATACAATTTCATTACCCTGGCCAAATTCAGCCTCTCAGAGGAGCTTTACCAATATAGTAAGTTTTTATATTGTTCATGGGGAAAACTACTTATTTTAGTCCAAACTTAAAATCTTTGCGGGTAAAGTATACAGTACAGCATGTTACCTAATACAAAAGTGGATTACCCCATGCAAATATGACCATATCCTCAATCTCATGACTCTCATTTGCAAAATCCAGAAGTCATTCTAGTAATCCTGGGGTGTACTCCCTTCAAGCCTTTCAATATACTTTCTTAGGTAAGGGGTCTAAACTTCTGAACAATATTCAATAGTCTAACATAACTATTATCAGCATCGATCAATATTTCCTTACTCTTGCAAAAGCAACATTACGATTTAATTTTATATAATTTTGTTAAGTTCTCTTTCTAAATTCCAAATAATGCTCTGGAATTTCAAATTGCTGATAATAACCACAGATCCAAATCTTTTAATTTGTCAAGATGCTCCAATCAATTTTTAATTTATGTCAAAATTAAAATCCATTTTAGAATTTGATACACTTTTTCCTATTGCCACTTGTCAGCCAAATGAAGAAGCTTACCCAAATCAGGCTGAACTTGAATAAAACCTTTAAGGTTCATAATAGAAATTAGCTAATTTACCATCATAAGCAAACTTAAGAAACCTAATTTTTTGTTATCTCGTCCAAATCATTCCCATAAATATTAGGAAAAGTTGCGTTCACAGCACATAACCACGAGGAACACGAATTTATATCAGCTCCCATGATGATATATGACGATTAAGCACTACGCATTGTCTTCTGTTACACAACCAATATTCTATCCAGTTAGAATCGACTCATTCTTCATAAATTCAAAATGGTTTCTAGTGACAAGACTTAAACTTCCTAAAATCGTGTGTGTGTGTGTGTGTGTGTATATATATATATATATATATATATATATATATATATATATATATATATATATATATATATATATATATATATATATATATATATATATATATATATATATATATATATATATTATATATATATAATTATTCATTTGTGACTTATATAAGACTCAATGAATGACGTGTTTCATTTGGAATCTCTTCTCAAAAGATTTAAATTTGAAACGATGCTTTCCGAAACTCATGAATTTTCAACACTTTTATATTTATTCTTAAAATTCAAACGGAGGAATAAGTTTAGAGAATTTCTCTTATTTTTAAGAGACTTCAAAGTCCGACAACTTTGTATACATACATACATACATGTGTGTGTGTATGCGTGAGACAGAGTTAATAGAGTAGCTAAAAAGTTAGATAGATTAGATTGGGTTATCAAGACTAGCAATATATATATATATATATATATATATATATATATATATATATATATATATATATATATATATATATATATATATATATATATATATATATATATATATATATATATATATATATATATATATATATATATATATATAACGAGAAATGCATAGTTAGATATGTAGAAAGAATAAAAAAATTTCTCCCTTTTTTATTTGACATAGAAAATATTTCAGATTTGGGCTATTTGTATTGTTTGTAAATAAATTAAGACATATTAGCTTAATATTTTATGACGAGCATTTTAAGTCCAACACGTCTCTAAACTCCTGTTAGGGAGCATCAATTTAAACTCTTTTAGAATAACTCTGAATGAAAATCTGATTGAATGTTTCCTTATTTATAAATGACTAATAGATATTAAGTGAAAAAATATTTTCTTAAATTTTGCAAAAGTACTTACCATAATACTTTGATTAAAAATAACTATAAGTAATACCTAAAATAATAAATAAAAATCTTTAAGAGTCACAGAACGCAAATCCGAATTTGACAAACACCTCATTAGACAACCAAAGAATCAGAATCGGAATTCATACAAATTCCCTTATCTACTTCTTGGACTCAACTGAGATTTCTGTCATTGATGTACCTAAGTACATATTTTTGGGCATTTTGTACTGACAGTCCTACTGCTCGTTCTCTTCTATTTAAAGAAACCGTTTTGATCGTAATCTTCATCTCAAATTATTTATCATTCACGGCAGGTCAAGAAGTTCTTCAACGCTCTAAATTTCCTGTTTCTGATTTTTTTTCCTTCGAAGACACTCTTTACACATGAGAAGGACGCGGGGCAACATGTCACGTGGAATCAATGATATGAATTACCTTTCCATTTACCTATTCTAACCCCCTTAAAGTTTGCAGCATGTATGAAAAGAGATAACTGGCAGTAATATTCTATATATATGCAAATTTTCCTTCCAAAATTCAAGAGTGCGTCAAAGTGACAAAATCAGAAAGGGTTTCATGGTATCATGACTTTGCAACACAACGAAGAGATGACAAAATTCTTTCATTTGGAATTCAACGCAATTCAAAATTTACTACTAACAAACTATCCATAACAACTTTGGATATATTTAGCCATATATATATATATATATATATATATATATATATATATATATATATATATATATATATATATATATATATATATATATATATATATATATATATATATATATATATATATATTAGATTTATTTTATTTTCAGATAAATCTTAAAATAACTTTTAAATTAGGTTTTAAAAATAGATTAACTTTTAACGTGTTTCTATTTTTGTTTTATTTAATAATAATAAAAGAAATAAAAAACAACTTTTGTATTATCATGAAAAAGATTTATTCTTTTTTTTCAATTTATTCAATACTTTAAATTTTGCTCTTACATATTCAGACGCACGCGCGCACGCAAACACAGACACACACACACACATCAATGGGTGGAGAACCTTTGAAAATAGGTCTACATTATTCATTCAAATTATAACATCCATTTAAAAAGTTACGCATCAAAGTGGTTTAGATAAAAATTAATTTCTCTTAATATTTCCTACCAATCGAACTATTCATTAACTCTTTGGTAGTTGGTTAGTCCACTTTTTTTGGTTGTGTAAAAGGGGCAATTTACTTAATTATCTCTTTCAACGCCTCCTATTCCTCCTCCATCCTCCCCCGCCCTTTTCGATTTATAAAGTATTTAAAGTGATCTTACTACGTGAAATAGGCGAAGTTGCCTCAATTATGAAAGTAGTTTAGGTGGAGAATCTTTAATGGGAAGGATAACAATTAACCTCATTATCTTATACAAGCTTAACAAGAAATAATGAACCTAATAATGTCATTATATACTATCGACTAGCAGAAATTCTCAATAACCCCCCCCCCCATATATATATATAATATATATATATATATATATATATATATATATATATATATATATATATATATATATATATATATATATATATATATATATATATATATATATATATTATCGGTATTATATATATATATATATATATATATATATATATATTGGCTAAGAACTACAGATCACATATAAAATAGTCAAAATTGGTCAACACGCTGCACTATTTTTATTAAAATTATTTCTACATTTACAAGAGATTTAAATCTTAAATTATAATCTTACTTATAAAATTAGAAGAATATTCAATTATTCTGTTTAAAAAGTGTGACACAAAATCTTACATCTAAATTCAATTTAGAGCTTTTAATCGAAATACTTAAAAAAAAAAAAAAAAAAAAAAAAGTATAAAGTATAAAGTTACAAGTGAAAAAAAAGGCCTTTGATTGATACAGAAGAATTATTAACGCTATTCACTTCTGGCTGTTTCGTCACAAAATCGACTAATATTTCT
>SEYY01000300.1:95000-97500 GCA_009176605.1 Armadillidium nasatum
ATCAGTGTTTTCAACCTCATTCCTTTAATGTTATCAGCAAAACCGAAGAAATAGACCTTTAAATGGAAACTCATTTTGCATTTTTGGAATGCTTCAATGAAATGTTGCACAGGTCATCATTTGATGAAAATGACAAAGTGGAAATAACTGGAGAGGGTTTAGATAATTCTTCATAAGAAAGGAATTAAAGTAAAAATTTTTTAAACATATATTACTTTCAAGTTATTTGAAACTAAAGTAAATAGAAAAGTATATTTTTGATCCCAAAACTTTGATTTTGTAGCCATTGCGTGATTTGGTTGGTACATTAGCCCATATTTCATTAAATTAAAACATTCTGAAGTATACAGTATTACCTATAATTATTATGTGATTCAATGTTTTTATTATCCAGATTCTTTGAGAATAGTAGTGACATTATATAATAACTTTGAGTGTTAGAAAGTTTTTAAAATTTCAAGTAAACTTGTGAGAAGGTTAACATCAAACTAGAAAAATGTAGAATGCAGTAACATTATGTAGAGGTTTCTAAAATATTCTTCATCTAAACAAATATTCTGGAATTGTCTTCAAAAACCTTGGGAAAAATCTTCTACCTAATTTAGTGTAAGTAATAAATATTGAGAATTTCTAGAACATTGCGACAATATTTATTCAGGATCTCACAGATCATCTTTTTCTTCATCTCTAGGTGGCTGAGTGAACACATCTAAAGAAGCTAAATGGCAACTACAGGCAGAAAACATTCACTAGATGCATTCTCCTACATATATGGTCAGTCATCAAAACAAGAGCAAGAAAGTTATCTGTAACTTCATCCATTAAAATATGTGAAGCTTATGCAGCATATACTTTTGCAAGTCAGTTGGGGATCAAGACAAATCCTGGGCACCTCTTGTTGCTTGCGAATAATGCAGAAAGAACAAAAAACTTTGGAATGTAAGTCAATTGTTGCTTGTATGAAGAGTATAATCTTAAATGGGCATTATAAAGTAAATGTAAGTTAAATAATGCTATTTTTTCCTGTAGGACAGTTTAGTTTAGTTTAGTTGCCATGAAGTTTACCATTTCAAGAATTTGGCATGAGCCCATGAACCCCTCAACCAACTGTTACTTTTGCATTGTGGATCTTTCCGAACGAAGAGCTTACAAAAATTCATCCCCAGTTAACTTTACAGACCTACCATCTTCAATAGCACCAGTACCACAGTGCAGATCTTTCTGAACCTACTACTTCAAAATGAGCTCAAATATCTTTAGAGAGCAATAATTCAAAGGATAAAAACTTCATTTAGAATACAGACTACATTCCCAGAGATGCAAGTGGTAGAACTAATTCATACTATCCAAATCAAAGAGACCTAAATGACCTTGTCAGAGATCTTGTCTTAACAAAGTCAGATGTTGAGCTTTTGCTTTCAAGGCTTAAAGAGTTCGATTTCTTGGACCGAGTGACCACACAAAGAAAACGTCACTAACGTTTCTGGGAGCATATATATATATATACGGTATATATATATATATATATATATATATATATATATATATATATATATATATATATATATATATATATATATATATATATATATATATATATATATATATATATGCAATGATCATATCCTAGCATAGACGGTCTACTTTGTTCTTGGTTGCAAAAAAAATAGGTTCTTATCTTACTTATTCAAAAGCTTATTTGTTTTTTATCTTATTTCGTTGGGGTTTTAACACAATCAAAGGTTGTTTGCTTTCATTTTCAACTGATATATTTTTACACAGGTTTAACAATTTATATAGTACTCACGTGTATTATTCTAACAGCTTTTTTTATACTCGTCATCCTACAGGCATATACTGGCAGGGCCGATAGCGTAATAATCGATATATCGTTCCTAAATATCATTCCTACTAAATATACAATTAATTAAAAAATTTAAAGTCAGTAGGAAGATCGATACCCTTTTCATTCTATATATATATATATATATAATATATATATATATATATATATATATATATATATATATATATATATATATATATATATTATATATATATATATATATATATATATATATATATATATATATATATATATATATATATATATATATATATATATATATATATATATATATATATATATATATATATATATATATATATATATATATATATATATCGTGAGTAGATTTTCCTATCCAGCGCTCTTTTTAATTTTAGAGTTTTCAGATGTTTAATCTTATTTTCTAACACATTTTTCCTAATTATTAAAAGTTATACAAGAGCAATTTTAGTTTCTTGCCGCTGTTCTAGTCCCAAAGAATATAAATTTATAGTTTTTTTTTTTTTTTTTCTTGAAAAATGTTATATATTGAAATTTATTTTTATTATTTTACATATATACTTTCCTGCACACAAAATTCCGGCCAAAGAGCCGGAGAAAGAAGAGGTCTCCGGGCGGAGTCGGAATTGTAAAAAGGCATCACTATTGACC
>SEYY01000300.1:135274-141508 GCA_009176605.1 Armadillidium nasatum
GAAAATTTTTGCCAATTATTCAATAAAATTACAATCCTTAAAACAAATGTATGAAGAAACTTCTTTACGAAATATGAAATGTATCCAATTAATCTTTTTTTTTTTTTTAATTATAAGCTTAGATTACCAATTGCTAATGAGTCTTCAAAAATATTGTTAAGAATATTTTTACAAATTCATGTTGACTTTATAGATATTAAAAGACTATCAGATGAACTTAAACAGAGCAGCTTATAATAATAATATATATAAATATAGTATATTGTAAAATATAGTAAATATTTCGTGGATTTTGATAAATGAGATGAAATTTTATGCCATGAACTCATGGTGAAGAATTCTTATTAAGTTTGGTTACTTTTAAAACACTGAACATTAAACAATAACATTCTTCAATTTTGGTATACTCTTTCATTAACTTTTTTTTTTAAATAAATAAATAATGGTTCGCGTACTCGCGAAAAAAAATAAAAAATAAAATAATAAAATAAAAAATTTATGATTTCATGTTTTGAATTAAATTAATTTTGGTGCTTCTAGAAATCTTCTACAATATAATTTAACAGTCTTTTGTATTAATCTTTTATATCAGCATAATAAGTTCATAATTTTGATATATGAAAAAGTATTTTTTATTTATTTTAGTTTTTAAAATTAAGTACTTAGTATCACTAATAATAATAATAATAATAATAATAATAATAATTCTTCTTCTTCTTCTTCTTCTTATTCTTCTTCTTCTTATTCTTCTTCTTCTTATTCTTCTTCTTCTTCTTCTTCTTCTTCTTCTTCTTATTCTTCTTCTTCTTCTTCTTCTTCTTCTTCTTCTTCTTCTTCTTCTTCTTCTTCTTCTTCTTCTTCTGATTCTTTATTATTCTTCTTATTCTTCTTATTCTTCTTATTCTTCTTATTCTTCTTATTCCTTATCCTTCTTATCCTTCTTATTCTTATTCTTATTCTTATTCTTATCTTCTCTTCTTCTTCTTCTTCTTCTTGACTAAACTTGAATCGTGTAAGACGTGTTAATTTGTTTACGGAATATATTAACAGTAGAAACAGTAGGAAAAATTTTTTTTATAAAAATTAATTTTTATAAAATAATATTTAAGATATTGTATTATTACTTTTTTTTAAAAAAATATTTAATTTGATTTTCGGATTGTTTTTTAAAGTTATTATTTTGGTGAAGCAACTTTTTGGAATTTGATAATGCCCGCTACTCGCTACACTTGTTCCAACTGTAAAATCAGTCGCTGGTACTCTGATTTTCCAGAGAATACATTTGCTAATGAATTTTCTGCCTGTTATTTCTGTAGCTTCGAAAAGTGTTTAAATAATATTCATAATGAAATTGCAGACTTAAAAAATGTTGTAAGTGGTTTGAGAACAGATATAAATGAAATTAATGCTCCAAAGCAAAGTAGTATAATCAAAGAAAAAAGGATATTGATGAATAAGATGACTAATATTTCAAAAGAAACTGAAATAACTGAAGGAGCTTTAAATTCTTTCAAAAGAAAGTCTCAATCACAGAGACTTACCGAGGAAAATTCTATTGACAATCCGAACGACAGTGAGAACAAATTTACGGAGGTTAACAATGGAATCAAACCGAAACTGAAACCTGAATTCATGATTCCTACCTCAAATCCCTTTTCCTTACTAGAAGTTGAAGAGCTTGAAACGAATACAATACTGATTGGTACTTCTATAGTGCAAAATATGGATCATGAATTTGCATCTCGTAACCCTAGGAAAAGGAAATGTAAATGCGTTTCAAAGGGAACAATATGCGATTTAGAAAATGACCTTGTGGATATACAAGTCAAAGATGACAGTCTTATATGCCTCGTGGTTGGCTCGAATGACGTGTTTAAAAAAGAATCTATGGTTAACGACCTAATCGATAAATATAGAAAAACAATCCAGAAAATAAAAGAAAAAACTAGTAAGGTTTTATGTTTGGGAGTTTTGCCTCGCAACTTTATGAGCTTAAAATTTTCAAGCAGAGCTATTTTCTTTAACACTAGGCTAGAAGAAATATGTAGGGAAGAAAACGTCTTTTTCTCCAACTTTTGGGGAAGTTTTGCTAACCATAATTATTTATTTAGAAGGGATGGGGTTCATCTGAATGACGTTGGTGAAGCAAGATTGGGTCGACTATTAGATGCAGAAGTCACAAAACTGTATAGAGAGATAATTTGTAAGAAACAGGATTTTCGGGTAGGTCAAGATGTTCATTCGACGTTAGCGAAATGAAAGCGGTTTCTCTTAATGCAAGAAGCATCCGAAACAAATTAAATGAATTTAAAGCTATTGTTTACGTCGAAAACTATGATATTATTGCAATTACAGAGACTTGGTGCAACTTTAAAGATCGTGATTTCATTTCGGAATTTCATATTTATGGCTACAAGTTATTTTTCAAAGATAGAAACAACAAGGAAGGGGGTGGCGTTATGATTTATATAAAATAAACATATCGAACCACTCAGCTAGAACTAGATGAAATTAATGAAATTGATATCATTGGTATTAAAATAGAAATGCTGAATTTAAATTTAAATTTAATTAATGTTTATCGTCCACTGTCTTCACAGTCAGAAGTAGATATACTTCTGTATACCGAATTAAGCAGAATTTCAGAAGGGTATACAATAATTTTAGGTGACTTTAACTGCCCAAATATCAACTACGATTTACTTGATGCAGATGCGGAAGGTAAGCGATTACTAAAATTCTTAGGAGATAGTTTTCTGTTTCAAATAAACGACTGCCCAACGAGAGGGAATAATATTTTAGACCTGTTAATAGTTAGTCACTTAAATTTGATATAAAGATTTGAGGTTATTGAACCTATTGGAAAAAGCGATCACAACATGGTAAAATTTATTATTAATGTTGAAAACAAAAAATAAAACAATCATTTGAAAGTTCCAGATTTTAAAAATGCGAATTTCAATGATTTTAAAGATAATTTATTTTCCTACGATTGGGAAGAAATATTATTAGGAAATGTTAATATAATGTGGAATAATTTTCTACAAATATTTAATGAAAAAGGAGAAGTTTTTGTCCCATATAAAATGAAGCGAACTTTTACAAATTCGAAACCAAGATGGTGGAACAATGAAATTAGGGATTCTTTAAGTAATAGAAACAGAGCTTATAAACTTTGGAAATCTTCTCCAACTGTAGAAAATAATAACATTTACATAGCTTGGCGTCGAAACTGCAAAAGATTAATCAGATATTTTAAAAGAAATTTCGAAATTAATATTGCTCGAGAAAGTAAAAATAATCCCAAGATGTTTTACAACTATGTAAATAATAGAAATTCTATTAAAGAATCAATTGGACCAGTTTTGGACAATGACGGAAATTTAAAATCAAATAATGTTGATGTGGCAAACGTTTTAAATAAATTTTTTTCTTCAGTTTTTGCGAAAGAAAACCTAGATAATATTCCTAGTATGCAAGATATAAAAGATTTTTATATAGACAATATTCTAGATACATTTGAAATTTTTGAAGAGGAAGTTGCATTCCAAATTGATAAATTATTAATAAATAAATCCCCTGGACCAGATGGCTTCTACCCGGTACATCTTAAAAGCTTGAAAGATATATTAGTGAAACCTTTGACTAAGCTCTTCAACGAATCTCTACAACAGGGAATAGTTCCGCATGATTTCAAACTTGCTAATATAACTCCTATTTTTAAAAAAAGGTGATCGTAAGCTTCCCAATAACTACAGACCAATTAGTTTAACTTCTATCGTTGGCAAAATTTTTGAGGCAATACTAGCGAGTAGATTAGTTGCACATCTTGAAGATCACGAGTTGCTCAATAATTTTCAACATGGCTTTAGAAAAAATAAATCATGCTTAACAAATTTACTAGAATTTTTTAATGAAGTTATTAACAATGTAGATAACCACAAATCTTATGATGTCATTTACTTAGACTTTCAAAAAGCATTCGATACTGTCCCTCATCAAAGATTATTGGAAAAGCTTAGAGCTCATGGAATTCGAGGAAAACTTTTAAATTGGATTAAAAATTGGTTATTGGATCGACGTCAACGTGTCGTAATTAATGGCGAATGCTCAGAATGGGTGAATGTTATCAGTGGTGTGCCTCAAGGATCTGTCCTGGGCATAATACTCTTTATTGTATATGTAAATGACATAGATGAAAATGTATTAAGTAATATTTCGAAATTTGCAGACGATACAAAAATTGGAAATCGCATAACTTGCGAAAAAGATTATCAAGTACTCCAAAGTGATTTGAATAAAATAGTCAATTGGTCAAAAACATGGCAAATGAAATTTAATATTGATAAATGTAAGGTTTTACATTTCGGTAGCAGGAATATCGAATATAATTATGTAATAGGTGACTCATATATCAAAGTTGTCGATGAGGAAAAGGATCTTGGAGTTTTAATCAGTAAGGATTTAAAATTTGCAAAACAATGTGCTGATTCTGTTAAGAAGGCTAATAAAGCTTTAGGTTTAATTGCAAGAAATTTTGAAAATAAATCTAAAAATATAATACTTCCTCTTTATAAATCTTTAGTTAGACCTCATCTGGAATACGCGGTACAGTTTTGGAGTCCATATCTCAAAAAAGACATAGATAAAATCGAAAGGATTCAAAAAAGGGCAACTAAATTAATACCAGAATTGAGAGGTAAATCGTATGTGCAACGTTTACGAGAACTAGATATATATTCGTTTACGAGAACTAGATATATATTCTCTAGAAACAAGAAGATTGAGAGGAAAATTAATAGAAGTATTTAAAATTCTAAATAAATTTGACAACGTTGATTATAAGCAATACTTTCGGTACGACTTGAATGACCTAACACGTAGTAACGGACACAAGCTATCTCACAAGCGATTTCAAACAAACATAGCAAAGAATTTTTTTACGTACGACGTGATTGAAAAATGGAATAGTCTTTCTCATCAAATAGTGAACAGCGACAACATCGAATCATTCAAGAAGAAATTGGATGTACATTTTAAGCAAATTGGTCTATGATCGCATAGTTCAATAATGATTATTTAACAGACTAGCCTTGAGTGGACTGTAAAGTCTTTGCTAGTCAGTGTTCTGTAGTTCTGTAGTTCTGTAGTTCTTCTTCTTCTTCTTCTTCTTCTTCTTCTTCTTCTTCTTCTTCTTCTTCTTCTTTAAAATTTGCAAAACAATGTGCTGATTCTGTTAAGAAGGCTAATAAAGCTTTTTAGGTTTCATTGCAAGAAATTTTGAATATAAATCTAAAAATATAATACTTCCTCTTTATAAATCTTTAGTTAGACCTCATCTGGAATACGCAGTACAGTTTTGGAGTCCATATCTCAAAAAGGACATAGATAAAATCGAAAATATTCAAAAAAGGGCAACTAAATTAACACCAGAATTAAGAGGTAAATCATATGTGCAACGGTTACAAGAACCGGATATACATTCTCTAGAAACAAGAAGATTGAGAGGAAAATTAATAGAAGTATTTAAAATTCTAAATAAATTTGACAACGTTGATTATAAGCAATACTTTCGGTACGAATGAATGACCTAACACGTGGCAACGGACACAAGCTATCTCACAAGCGATTTCAAACAAACATAGGAAAGAATTTTTTTACGTACGACGTGACTGAAAAATGGAATAGTCTTTCTTATCAAGTAGTGAACAGTATCAACATCGAATCATTCAAGAAGAAATTGGATGTACAGTCGTCAACAGAAGTTTGTTCCTATTAAGCTGGAAATAAATATTTATATAAAATGGGGATCATTCCAGGTTCAGCCAATCACAGTTCAATTAAGCCCCGCTCAATGTTTTTATTTTCTTTTTATTCAAAATAGAGCTTTTATGAAATGATTTCCATTTTATTTAAATATTTATTTCCAGCCTAATAGGAACGAACTTCTGTTGACGACTGTACATTTTAAGCAAATTGGTCTATGAGCGTATAGTTCAATAGTGATTATTTAACAGACTAGCCTTGAGTGGACTGTAAAGTCTTTGCTAGTCAGTGTTCTGCAGTTCTTCTTCGTCTGTTTTTCTTTTATTCCTTCTTCTTCTTCTTCTTATTCTTTTTCGTTTGTTTTTTCTTCTTCTTTTCTTCTTCTTCTTCTTCTTCTTCTTCTTCTTCGTTTATTTTTTCTTCGGTTTCTTCTTTACCTTCTTCTTCTTCTTCTCATTATTATTATTA
>SEYY01000301.1:0-10000 GCA_009176605.1 Armadillidium nasatum
GAAGAAAGGGCACACCCTTCGGTTTCAAATCTCGTCTAGGGTGGGGTATTATTGGAATAACACCAGAGGCTGCAAGCAACTCTCCACAAGCAAGCGAAACCAAAGTAATAGTTAATCACTCTATCGCAGCATTCCAGTCTGAGACTAAGGAGGTGTACAAGCACGAAAATGTCAAAAAGGATGAAAGAACAAGGTCTGAATGTTATACAGAGGAATCCAAAGACAAAATGAAGGAAGAGGTAGACAAGCTTAATACATTGTTGAAAAATGAAACTACCTTAAAACTCGAATTTGAAAACAAGCTTAATACTAAAGAGAAAGACAGGTTGGAGCTTGAAAATCAGAAGAAAGTTCTGATCAGAGATTTAGGAAATATCAAAGTGCATCTGAATGAGAAAGAGAATCTTCTTCAAGAGAAAGTATCTATTATTAGGGAACTTCAGGAATCAAAACGGATGCTGGAGTCTAAAGTTGAAAATGTTTTAAAATGTAAAGAAAATGACCGTCTTCTCAATGAAGAACAAAAGGCAGAGTTAAAGCAACAGAGATTGTTAGAAAGGCAAAGCTTCGAAGCACTATTAAGCGAAAAGGAAAGAGATAAGAGAAACCTTTTAGATATTATCCAAGAAAGGGAAGAAACTGAACAGAAAATGGCAAGCTTTATAAAAGAAAGAGAACTAGAAATTAAGAACCTTCATGCTATAAATGAAAGCGAAAAACAAAACTTGAGTAAAGAAATAAGCAAAGCGAACTCTGAAATACAAAGGTTGAGAGAATTGTTGACGGAAAGGGATCAGGTGATGTTTAAAGCAAAAAAAGAAAATAAAGATTTGATAAAAGAAGGGCAAGATGCCGGTGCAGAGCATATTAATGAAAAACTTGTCATAATATCAAAGCTTGAAAATGAAAGGGTAGAGGTACTTCCTCAAATGAAAAATAACAAGGGAAGTATGCAAACCAAATTGGAAATGTTTCAAGAAAGGAGTAAAAGGGAGTTTTCTGAAACAAATAAAGAGAAGCAGAAGACGAAAGTTCAGCTTGAAAAGGAAAAGAAGGGTGTTTTGATAAAAGGGAGAATAAAGAAGGTTCATTTTGAGAAACTTAAAAAAGGAAAGGAAAGGACTCCTATAAAAAATGAAAATACAAGAAACAACTGGAGATCAGTGTTAGCAAGAAAGGCCTTTGTAGGTCAAGACAGACGTGCTAAAAGAGCTTGGTTAAGATTTGGCAAACAGAATTTAGGTAACCATAGGAAGAGAAAGAAACGACCTGTACATCCTGTGGTCCTGTCAATGCCGCGAGGGACCGGGGATCCCCACCAAGGAGCCATATTCTTTTCAGAATAACCTGTTATTATCGGATAAACTGCAATAAACTTTTCCAAGATATATCTGTTAATTTACCGAGTAATTTGTTTGGTCACAACTCTAAAGCCTCCAAGCCGGTTTCTCATCACCAAGACCGTCATATATATATATATATATACTAGGAAGACGAATTATGGGATAGCTTAAGGAATTCCTTATTAGAACTTTATATATTGAAACTAGATTTATTTTTTAATCTAAAAGTTTCTCATAATTCTTCACCCAAAAAGTAAGGAGTATCGGCCAAGTATCGGCCATATTAACAAATGCCGATACCCAAAAAATGGCCAATACTACCGATACCATTACTATTGGTACATCCTATAATATATATATATATATATATATATATATATATATATTATATATATATATATATATATATATATATATATATATATATATATATATATATATATATTGTGGGCTTTTGTGCTCAAATTATTATTAACTGTTATTGTTCATAGATAGTTGTCCCAGAGGGAAATGGCCAAGAAATAAATGAAAGACGCTCCAGCGGAATCACCGGATATTCTTTTGTAAGCTAAGCGTTCTTTTATTTATTTTGTTTATAGTGTAGTAATTAATTTTGTTTATTCTCTTTTATAGGTTTATTAACATTACCAATTAAGTAAAAGTAAAAACAAAATTATATATATATATATATATATATATATATATATATATATATATATATATATATATATATATATATATATATATATAAGAGAAACAGAAACTTAAATAGATAAAAAAAAAGAAAAAGAAATGAAAATTTAAATTGACAGAAAAGATATTGAGAACTGTGGATTATACTACAATTAATTGAAAAACTGCAATCCAAATATAATTCACGTAGGTCCTAATAAATTTGTTTATTCCTTGTTTCATTTTTTAAATTACAAAATTAAATTGTAAAAACAATATAATGTCCAGCATAACTTAAATAATTAATACAACGATATTTCTTAAATTTTATAGTCCCGAAAAGGGAACTACATCATCAACCTGTTCTCAACTCATTGAGTCCTTCCTAAGTTTCTTTTCTACGTTTTCCTCAATTTAAAAGAATTGACAAAAGGAATAAATTAACATTCCCGTCAGTTCCAATCCAAAGCCCTGATTTGCTTTGATTTTCATAGCCTTTTCCTAAGTTCTGGCCTGTTGTTCTAAATTTCCACGTTTGACTATAAAAAGTCATTTGTAAGTAAAGAATTCACCGATTTTACTCCTAGTTTTTCTTCAACCTTTCAATTGAAAAACAGTTTTATTCTTCTGCCATTTGCTCTTTTATGATCCTACTTCCAGAAAATCTGAGGTCTTTTTTTCGTACAATAGTCGGGTAACAACTTTCAACTCAACGATTCAATCTATCCACATCGTCCGTCCAAAGAGGAGAAGAGGACGATCTAATAGAGTCACACATCAATCCACTCGACCTAAAAGTGTGAGTAATAAAAAATAATTTTGTTTTTATTGATTTTACTCCTAGTTTTTTTCAACCTTTCAATTGAAAAACAGTTCTTATTATTCTTCTGCTGCCATTTGCTCTTTTATGATCCTACAACCCTCGCAGAAAATCTGAGGTCTTTTTTTCGTACAATAGTCGGGTAACAACTTTCAACTCAACGATTCAATCTATCCACATCGTCCGTCCAAAGAGGAGAAGAGGACGATCTAATAGAGTCACACATCAATCCACTCGACCTAAAAGTGTGAGTAATAAAAAATAATTTTGTTTTTCTTTGTATTTTGCCTGCAGAGAAAAATAAAGTGGCGACCCTGCCAGGATCATAAAAAAAGAACAATAACTCAACAAGGAAATGGCAGAAAATACTATGATGAACAAGGAAGAATCTAAAGCGAACATGGACCAGTTGATTGAGTTGGATGAACCTTTCCAACTCAATAATAACGCTGCTTCCACACCAGAACAAACTGATAACCCGAGGGGTGCACTTTTACCTAATTTCCAACCAGGGGATCAAAGTGCCCTGGAAAGCGTGAAAGAGCTGCTTGCGAGTGTTGAGGTATACTCAAGAGGTGGATCAACGATTGAGTAAGCAAAACAACACGATATTGGAACTATTATTGGCTCGTTTTGATTCAGTTCCTTCTGCTGCGCCACCATCACCGGAACGGTCGGTACGACCTAAGAATAGGAAGCCGCCCGTAGCAGTACATCGCGAGGTTGACTGTGAAATACACCAACCACCGTCACTACCCACATATATACCTCATCAACAACCGAGTATGACCACCACAAGCGCGCCCCGTATTTCTACCGGTAACATGTCAGATCAGCAATTCCGAGAATTCATGGCGGAAAGTTTGCCGCACAACAGGCTCACAATGCCATGGTTTCACAGACACTTGCGAAGATGACACAATTATTGAATAAGCCTAAGTCCAACAAGGCTGTGCCACCCGCAAAGTTTAATCCTGACACAGACCAGGACTTAAAAGTATTCTTTCGTGAATTCGAAGAATATTGCACAATCCTGTACCCAACCCAAAAACAGGATTGGTTAAGGCTCCTGGGATCGTATTTACAGTCCTCCTCTACCATCAACTTCATAAGGCAGATAAGTCTTATGAGGAAATTAAACAGAACTTACTTGATCTGTTTAACAACGAGGACAAGGTAAGACAGGAACGAGCAGTACATGATTACATGACTGCTAGAATGCGAAAAAAAGAAACTGTCAGGATCTTTGCTATCCGATTGTTGGATCTCGCAAAGAAAGCGTACCCCACCACTTTGGTAGAAGCCTGTAGGGAACATGAGACACTACGTCAAGTGTTTCTTGCAGCCTTACCACCTGCCATCAACAAGGAAATCAACAGTTATCTCCGAAATCACGAGTGGTGTTCGGGAACCAAAGTTTCCTTTGATCAGTTGGTAAACCTGGCTGATAGACACCTTCAGGATCAAAAGGGACATGCCCGTGTCCGTACCTGAGACCCCAACAAAAATGGGTGGATCTGGTGAAGCGATATAAGAATAATTCTTCCAATGCCCAACCGACTCCACAAAAACCGGTCGAGAAACGGTCGTCAGCAGGAAAAAGACGTCAAAAGAAAACTACGGAAAACCGCAGTCCCAAGTTCGTTAGGGACAAACCGCGTAAACGTAGCGATAGTTTTAGCTCTTCGGGACAGTCGGATGACCGTAGACAGAATAATCGAACGTGACAAACTTCGCAACGGCAAAACAACCAGTGGTGTAGTTTTTGCGATAAAAATACGCATTCTTAGGACACCTATTATATACTTAACAACAAGTGTTCCATCTGCAAGAAGAGAATCAACCACAACAACAACAGCGACGGTTTCCGGAGAATTGTCCCGTATGTAGCCAATACGGTCATGTGGGCAAGTATTGTCCAGAATGGAAAAACCGACGCCCACGACAACAAAGTAATTCTCCGCCCAACAGAAGAACTTCTAGAACTTCAAGAAGATCATCGACAGATAATAATAACGCCACTGGTGGTTTACCTGCGCGAAATCAAGAGCACCCTTTAAACTAATTGACCCCGTGACTGAGGGGCCAGTCATGGTTGAATGGTTAACTACTCCTTGTAAGAGTCCCCCATTAGTAACGGAGTTAACTTACAATGGTTTAAAGGAGAATAAGGGTCAAACCCTACTTCTACAATTTAGTAAATGCGAGACCCAACCTTTAATGGTCGCAGTAGAAGTAGTAGACTATCCAGGAACTCGTTTCCATTCCTTAATAGATAATGGAGCAGAAATCAACTTAATAAAAGAAAGCGCTGTTTCATTATTGAATGGTATACAACGATATCCATCGGTAGTCGCAAGGGTCACAGGCGTTGGAAATGCGCGTATTCCTATACACAAGCTCGCAATCTTAAGATTAAGGTTTGAAACGGGTATATTTCAACTTTGGAAGAATTTTATATACTTCCAGATTCCGCTATGGATAACTCCATGGTCATTGGAGTTATGCTTGTATGAGCAAATTCTTTATTACCCAATATGTCAACTCATCAACTTTTCCACAGAACCGGAAATGAATTCGAGGTAATATCGAAAGAACCAACGATTCCCACTTCAACAATATTAGTGGAACCACAAGAAAAGGTAGAAGTGGAAGTAGTAACTGGAATGGTTAACAGCGAAGAACCGTTTTGAATCGCTATTAAAGGTCAAGATAACGTAGAAGATAATCTGTTATCCAGAGCTCCTGTGGAGGCACTCCCAGAAGATCACAATGATCATCTGGAAGTTGTCACCATTGATCAAGTTCAGCCTTCAGGTTTTATTCCTGAAGGTTATACAGTTCATGTAATGCCAGGAGGAGAAAACTCCTTGTTTCAATCTTTTTCCATGTGGTTGGATGGAAAACCTGATAATCATATGGAGATTAGGGAGACCGTAGAGGATGAACTTATCAAACATCCCGATAAGTATCAACTTAAAGGCAGGAAGAAGCTGAAGTTGCTGAAACTACCTGGCCAACTTCCAATTCCAGAAGCAATATTAGCCTTTGCTAATATATCTAAATGCCTTGTACGAGTTTTCTACAATGACAACAATCCATGAACATTTGGAACTCCTGGAGAGATGTCTGTAACTTGCAAAATATATCGGGAATACATTTCAATTATCTTGTTAAAAAGCATGTTAAAAATCTTGTAGAATATGATAGTAATTAGTAGTTAATAATAATAATTTTAAATTTACTACTATAATTGCTTGCATTAAAAAAAAAAAAAAAAAAAAAAAAAAAAAATAACCCATTTACTACTATAAACAATAGATTGAGTTAGTCCTCATTATAATGAAAATAGTAGTAGAGTAGAAAATAAAATTTAAATATTTAAACACTTTAAAATAATTTATTTTTTTTAACTTTTTGCAAAAGAAAATATTATTCATGAAATATTTTGAAGTTTTATTCATGACATATAATGTTTTCAAGAAATTATTCAATTTATTAAAATTTATATATTTATCAATTGTTAATGTAATATATTTTTGTAAACAACTACATATATATAGTTTTCATTTCAGCATGGCCAGAGCCAAGAACATTTTGTTTCTTGGAACTTCGGAAATAGGGGTCTTAGGAGACATAAAAGAGCAAATGCTGCGAACTTATAATATTAATCTGTTCGTTTTGTGCCATACGTGTGCGACCTTATTAATAATGGGGCAACACCTCACTCGTTTTCTTAAATCCAATGGACCAATGGATCAGATTTACTTACGTGGTTTAACATGTTCCATTTGGAGGAAAATGCCTCTTAATTTGCAAAATAAAGGGGCATGTCTAAAGAGACTGCTCTGAAAGAGCTTAATTGTGTTTTCGAACAGGTGACCGATATAGATCATCAAGATTAAGTTTCTTTTATTCTTTTGTAGTTAGAGAGGTGAGATGTATTGGAGCTTTCGTTATTCTTTTGTAAAACCTTCTACTAAATATTTGGTTTCTTCCGTGGTACAACTTATCTTGAACACTTCACCCTGCCTTCAAGAAAGTTGGTCATTCGTCGTGCTGGGATCAACTTTGGTAAGGGGGTGTGGGCTTTTGTTCTCAAATTATTATTAACTGTTATTGTTCACAGATAGTTGTTCCAGAGGGAAATGGCCAAGAAATAAATGAAAGACGCTCCAGCGTAATCACTGGATATTCTTCTTAAAGCTAAGCGTTCTTTTATTTATTTTTTATATAGTGTAGTAATTAATTTTGTTTATTCTCTTTTATAGGTTTATTAACATTACCAATTAAATAAAAGTAAAAACAAAATTCTATATATAAAAGAAAAACAGAAACTTAAATAAAAAAAAGAAAAAGAAATGAAAATTTAAATTGACAGAAAAGATATTGAGAACTGTGGATTATACTACAATTGATTTAAAAACTGCAATCCAAATATAATTCACGTAGGTCCTAATAAATTTATTTATTCCTTGTTTTTTATTTTGATTACAACGATATAACGTCCAGCATAACTTAAATAATTAATACAACGATATTTCTTAAATTTTTATAGTCCCAAGGAGGGGAACTACATCATCAACCTGTTCTCAACTCATCGAGTCCTTCCTAAGTTTCTTTTCTATGTTTTCCTCAATTTAAAAGAATTGACAAAAGGAATAAATTAACATTCCCGTCAGTTCCAATCCAAAGCCCTGATTTGCTTTGATTTTCATAACCTTTTCCTAAGTTCTGGCCTGTTGTTCTAAATTTCCACGTTTGACTATAAAAAGTCATTTGTAATTAAAGAATTCACCGATTTTACTCCTAGTTTTTCTTCAACCTTTCAATTGAAAAACAGTTCTTATTATTCTTCTGCTGCCATTTGCTCTTTTATGATCCTACTGCCCTCGCAGAAAATCTGGTCTTTTTTTCGTACGATAATCGGGTAACAACTTTCAACTCAACGATTCAATCTATCCACATCGTCCGTCCGAAGAGGAGAAGAGGACGATCTAATAGATTCACACATCAATCCACTCAGCCTAAAAGTGTGAGTAATAAAAAATAATTTTGTTTTTCTTTGTATTTTGCCTACAATATATTAAGTTGTCTTTGCTGCTCCTTCAAAGCTTAACACATACGGTACTGATGTTATCCCTTCTGCAGTTCTCAAAACCTGCTTCAGAGCTTGCACCCTTCCTTGGTAAACTATTTCGTTTATTTCTTTCTACTTCAACCTTCTCTTCTTACTGGAAACTTGCGCTCATTCAGTCTGTGCCGAAAAAGGGGGACCCCTCTCAACCCCATAACTATCGTCTCGTTTCTTTAACATCTGTTCTTTCTGAAGATTTCGAATCTATCCTTAACAGGAATATTTGGAAACATCTCAATTCTTCTAATCTTATCTCTGATCTCCAGTATGGCTTTTGTAAGAAACGCTCTACAGGTGATCTTCTTTCCCTTTTCTCTGACTCTTGTTCCTCCACTCTTCTTCATTTCAGTGAATCTATTGCTATCGCGCTGGACATATCGAAAGCTTTCAATAGAGTCTGTCGCAAAGGTTTGATTTCCAAACTTTCCTATCCCCAACCTTTTTTCTGCTTTTCATTAATAACCTTCTCTCTCTTACTTCATTTCCTATCAACTCCTATGCTGATGACTCCACCTTTTATTACTCTTTTTAATTTTAAAGGCACCCCTCCCAACAATAGCAGTTAATAGAGGCAAGGGAGGTAGCCTTGGGGATATATATATATATATATATATATATATATATATAATATATATATATATATATATATAATATATATATATATATATAATTATATATATATATATATATATATAATATATATATATATAATATATATATATATATATATATATAATATATATATATATATATATATATATATATATATATTATATATATATATATTTTTATACCACTACACCATATCCCGCAAGATGCAGGGTGGCGCGCGCTGCAGAAACTTCATATTTCTGCAACTGTACATGGGATAAAAATACTGGTAAAAAAGGTTCCCAGCCTTTAGAAACCAGGAACAAAACCTTACGATTAACTATTTACCTATCTACCTCTGCAATCCTTCGAACTATAATATATATATATATATATATATATATATATATATATATATATATATATATATATATATATATATATATATATATATATATATATATATATATATTATATAAATATATATCATTGATGGGATGGGCATATTCATTCCATCTTCAAATAAATGTTTTTCTCCTCAAAATTCATGGTTCGATGGTAACTGTTCTCTTGTCCTTAGAGTGAGGGACAATGCTTATCGTGAATGGCAAAACTCTCATTCTCCTATCACTCTCGCCAATTTTCATTCAGCTCGGAATCGTTGCAGGGATTTTCTTCGACGGACTAAGTGTACTTTCACAAAAAAGGAAGTGCGCTGACCTCTATAGCTCTTTTACTGATTAAAATTTCTGGCTTCTTGTCAAAAATATCTCTTTCCTCCTCTTATTCACTCTGATGGTTCTATAGCTAATACTCCCTCTGAAAAGGCTAATCTCTTTGGCCTCTTTTTCTCATTTAATTCCACCCTGCTCGATTCTGGCATCCCTCCTACTACTACTCCTCCTCTCAGGTATCCCATGTCTCTACCTGGAATTACTCATGATCTGGTGTATGGGATCCTGAAATCTATGAACGTCAGGAAGACCAGTGGCCCGGATGGCATTTCCCCTCGTGTTCTGAGGGAGTGTGCTTCTGAATTAGTGCCTGTCCTCGTTCAGCTCTACTCTTTCAAATTGAAAGGAGTAATGAAGGGTGGAGTCATCGGCATAGGAGTGTATAGGAGACGAAGTAATAAAGAGAAGATCCTTATTAAAAATTAGGAAAAGAGTTGGAGATACAACAGATCCTTGAGGAACACCACTATTTATAGATTTATAGGAAGAACGGTGGCCGTCTACAATAGCTGCTATAGAACGGCCGGAAAGGAAATTAGAGAAAAGGTTACAGAGAGAAGGATAGATTCCGAAAGAAGGGAAGTTTGGAAATCAAGTCTTTGTGGCAGACTCTATCAAAGGATTCGATATGTCTAGCGCCACAGCGAAAGATTCACCGAAATCCCGAAGAGCGGAGGACCAAGAGTTAGAAAGTAGGGAAAGA
>SEYY01000301.1:15000-19457 GCA_009176605.1 Armadillidium nasatum
AGGAGACTAAACTGCTAAATAAAACACTGATCAAATTGTTACAAAAATATATAATTCTTTGTTTTTAAATAAGCTTTGAATATACGAAAATGTCAACCTTTAGAATAAATGGTAAAGTAAATTACATAGATGGTAAAATATATTAATTTGAAATTCGTCTTTAAAAAAGGTTACTTCACTTAACGATTAAATGTTTTGGCTCTTGCACAGAATAATCTGGTAAGGTAAGACCCAAGCATCTCCTGGATTATATACATTCAATATCCGTGGACAAGAATCAGCAAGGTCTGCGGCATTAAGTTAAGATTACGCCCAGTCAGTAAAACCAATTACATGATTTTATACTTCAGATGTTATGTGCTCAGCCAACTCTTGATATGAATAGTTGGGCAAATCGAATACACAATATTGTTCTAACCTGAAAATAAATTGAGTCCACAACATTGCACAAGGAATGGCACTGTGGTAGAAGCCACCCTAACCCTGAGGTAGAAATATGACAGAAGTTTTGATTATGATGGTGATGAGAAAAAAAGATTTTGTAACTGTGAATAAATAAATGTAAAAAACTATAGGCTAAACAAAATTCTAAGTCTAGGGTATGAATAAAACAGCTAGAAAGATGTATAAAGTACAAAGAAATATAAGAGATAAGAAATCCGATAACAATAAGAAAAGAGAGTCAGGCATGAAAGAAATAAGGAAAAGGCAATGGAAACTGCAAGTAAATCAGGAGTAGAATAGGGACAGAATTACGTCTCAAAGTTAAAACGCCCAAGAAATTTATTAAGAATAGGTAAATTAAGGAAAGGAATAGGTCCAACATTTGTATATTGTTTCCGAATCTTATAAACCACATTAAAAAAGATGAAAATCTATAGGAAATGTAAGAAAAATCAGAAATAAGTGAAAATATAGAAAAAGCAAGATGGCGGCGCCCATCCCGGAAATGTAAACAAAGAGAATATTCTGGAGTTGCCAGAAGTAGAGGGAAAAAAGAGATTTTCTGAAAAATCCGGAGGGAAAAGCCTAAAACACAATCTTAATGCTGAAAAATAGCAACTTGCTAGGATGCCAGAATTCAGTCTAGCAGTTTTGAAATCATCCAAGTCTCTCTGTTCTTGGCTCCATTCTTGAAAAGTTTGAATTAAAAGTCTGCTCAGTTTTGCTTTAGAAAAGTCCCATTGAAAATTAGTTCAGTTGGTTTATATATTTTGAAACATTGGATCATTTTTAAAAGATTATAACATTGTAAGTTTATCGAGTCATAGTACGATAAAAGTGAGCTGGTTTTTTAAAGTAAGAATATTTATATTTTGATGTCTATACTATTTTACGAAATCGAACTGTTGAGTGATTTAAATTAATTTGAAACAGAACTACTCCTAGTAAATTAGATCATTTTGAACAGAATTCTTTTGATTAGATTAACTTAATGTTAAATCAAATTCTGTTGAGTGTTTTAAATTAATTTGACACTACTCCCTTGAGTAAATTAGATTGGTTTTTAAATAAAACGCTTTCGAGTAATTTAGAATTTTAAACTGCAATTGAAATTTATTTGAATAATTTAAATATTGATATTTAGATTTAAACTCTTTTGAGTAATTTGAATTTTGATATTGAGGTTTAAACTCTGAGTAAATTAAACAGTGATACTGATGTGGCAGTTACAAAAAAAATATAACTACAAGACTACTAATTAGGGCTCTCTAACAAGGACAGTGATGGAATAAAAAACAAAACACAATACTTTATTTTATAAAAATAATAAATTTCGAAATATAACTTAATAATAAATAAATCTCATAGATATAACAGGTACGATATAAAATAATAACAAAATTAATATAATACAGGAATATATAAAATAATAATGATACCCAATATAAAAAATAATAATATAAAAGATAACAAAATAAATGTAAATAATATACAATAAAAAAAACCAACAACGTTTTATTCTACAATTACCTTACTGTAATTTTACCCTCCCAAGATCTCAATTTATTTTTACCCCTTTTTAACCACAGGCCTCTTTGTAAGTACGCGCAAAAAAAAAAAATCTTCTGATGGACCACAAGCAATCACAATTGTGGCTCAATCCTTGCAATTCTTCTCCGTTAGCGTGGCAAGTAAAATCCACCAAAACACTTGACACTGCTTATAGCAAAACGCAGCTACAGTCACAAAAAAAACGGCTTCAAGCAAAAAAAACTGGCAAGCAAAAAACTGGACAATGCTTCAAAAAAAACTGGAGCAAAAAGCAAGAGCAAAAATTTAAATCCAGTCACAAAAAAAATAAGGCACTGCTTCAAGCGAAAAAAAACTGGATGCCGCTTCAAGCAAAAGCAAAAATACAATCCCAGTCAAAAGAAATCCAGTCCCCAAAAAAAAGTCCAGTCACAGAAAAAAAAATGAACGGAATCCCGTCCAGTTTTTCTTTCCCTTCCAACACAGTGCAGCTGAGCTGGAAAGAAAGAAAAACCCTCTTTCTTAACATCATACTAATAATAATAATAATAATAATAATAATAATAATAATAATAATAATAATAATAATAATAAAATAATAAATAAAAAATAAAAAAAAAAAAAAAAAAATAAAATAATAAAATAATAATAATAATTATATAATAATAAATAATAATAAAATAATAATAATAATAATAATAATAATAATAAAATAATAACCATCATCATAATCATATAACAAATAATAACAAGGATAATAATAAGGTTATAAAAATTAGTACCTGTTTACCAGAAAATCCTGTGTCTCACTTAATACTTCTTCACTTCTTCAATCTACTCAAACAAAACAAAATTTCAATTATTAACCTAAAAAAAAAAAAAAATCATAATAAACCATTTACATACAAAACCACAATCACTCCCTTTCACACAGAGTGGGGAATGCCAGACGACTAAAAAAAAAAAAAAGACCGAATAGAAGGTTATTAAAACTAGAGAAACAGGAGGTGAAAAGATAGATTCACTGAAACCGCCTGGACACTCACCACTCATACCTTTCATTCAACAATATATATAAATATATATATATATAATGATAAAAAAATATAAATAATATAAATATATATAAAAATTATAATAATAATAAGAAATATGATACAAACACACACAAAAAAAGACCATCTTCACCTACCGTACCCTCAAGTCTGCCTGCCTTACTGAAAAATTGACTGACAGACATACTTACATTAAAAAAACATCCTAAACACCACATCCCTCCCACCTAAGTTTGTATCATATTTATCATTTATCCCCAATCATCCTTCATTTACAACACCGTTTTCATCACCCAATCATACTCTTTTACCGTACCTCTACTCCTAGTACAAGGTCTCTCATAGTCTACCACTTTTTCACTCTCTTTCTTCTCACTACTTCCATCTCTCACTACATTCTCACTCTCAGAAATCTCAACAATCTCACTAACTCTTGCATTCGCTCTTATTTCATTCACTATTTCCTCCAACTCCATACAAAAATTACTCAAATCATTCGCTTCCATATACACACTGTTCTCTTTAAATTCTCTCAATCCTACTAATATACTTTCTCTCTCATTCAACGGAAACTTGCACAGAGTATAAGTCTGATTCATCGTTCGCACATCCGCATTCTCATTATCCCACCAAAACCCAGAAAATTCATCCACACTACTTTCCATTTTCAACAAATCGCTTTATGCTTACTCATTTTTTTCTTTCTTTTATTCCGAGTCTCCACTAACACCAAAGATTTGTCCTCCAACCATGAATCATGCCTCTCAACCTCTTTCACCTCATCCACATCGTTTACTAACAACCCATACACTGGGTGAGCCTTCACATACCCAGGAGGCTCCCTCCATGGACGTAACTGCGTCTTGATGCGCTCTTATTTCATTCATTCTACCATCTTTTTCAATCTCTAATAGATAACTAACTCCATTTCGGCATAACCCGTTTCACAACAAACGGCCCTTCAAACTTTTCTCTCATCTTACTCACATTCAACCTCCCTTTCTCAATCACTTCTTTCAAAACTTTATCCCCTACCTCAAAACTTGCAAACTTCAAACTTCCTTTCCTCCATATACTCTTTATCATCCTCAGACAATCCTAACCTAGGTCTTACAAACTTCTCAAAATTCATTACATACATACACGGAGACATACCAGTAGCCCTATGTACAGTCATATTATATGCCCATAACACTTTTCCTACCCAATAATCCCAATAATTCTCTTTTTCACTCATCATTATTAGCATCTCACACAACGTTCGAATCGTTCTTTCGGCCAACCCATTCGAACTAGGCATATACGGAGTCATTTTTACATGTTCAATCCCCCAATCACTCAACATTTGCTCAAACGCCTGCCCTACAAATTCCGGACCATTATCGCTCAACATTCGCTTCGGTTTACACATACACATTGGCAACAAAA
>SEYY01000301.1:29557-54557 GCA_009176605.1 Armadillidium nasatum
AAATAGTTCTTGCCACATAAACCATGTAATGAGGGAAAGGAATCACTTTATCCCTTATATTTTGCCGGGTTGATGGCTATACTACCTCTTCCTTCATTAGTGATTATGAAATTAAACCAGTGGATAATAATTAAACCACCAATAGAATAAGAAACTTGTATAGTTTTATAATAAAATTTGCTCTATAAGATTCATAATTAAACCCACTTTCTTCCTAAACATATTTTATAGGCCTTTCAGGGCATTCGTCATAAGAAGCATCCTATATATACTAACTAAGTCCATTTGGGTTGAAGAACCACATACTCAGTAATGCTGAATAAAAAGTAGAAAGCCAATAACATAAAATTACATCCGCTTTGTGATTTCGAACCCTAGCTGGCATAAAATACAATAATATAGGGACGTTAACGGCAATTTCGTAAGTAATTAAATTATAAATGCTGCTCTGATAAAATTACAATTGACTCTTGCTCAGTCTGGGAACCAGAGTAGGTTTATCATCAACCCATTTGTTCAGTACGTATACAACAGATTCGTTCTAAAAAGGATCGCTCACTATAACCTTATCAATATGCCACGTATCCGTTTTAGAAGCCATTTAAATGGCAATGTATGTCAAAGGTCCTAAATATTTTCCAGTACTTAAAATAGCTTAAACATCTTGTCCAAAAGTAATTCTTCCAGGATTTTTATATAGATTGATCTCAGATTTTCCAGACTATCCGAACAGCGTCACGGTAAAATGTTCCTTCGTTCCAGCATTTGCTTTCAGCAGACTGGTTTTGATATAAAGTGTGTATTTAATAGTTAGTCTCTCCTTAGATGGATCAAGCAACGGTATCAAGTCTTTTTTACGGTACTCATCAGCTATTAGAGCTAAAATATAAATTACTAAAAAGAAAAGAAAGATGAACAAGACAAAGTACAAAGGATACGGATTTTCATTGAAGTTTATCTCAATGTTAGAAAAATCAATATTATTCGTTAATGGTAGAAATATTGAACCATGCAAAGATGCATGAGAACAAACGCAGATCACCTCATTTTCGTTTGTACCTGGACCTAAATAGCAAGTCTCAGCTAGTGAAAACTTCTCTAAAGTAGTATTATAAGCATGGCAGGATGAAGTGTATTAGATTATATGTACTTTTATTAATTCATTTATTCGAGCACCCCAATTGTTATATTAACAAGGTGGAACGTCAACCATTTACAAGTACGAGGAATTCAGATAGCTATTAGCAAGCTTTAAAGATATGTTGAGCATATGATCCTCATAACCTTCGTTAAAAATCCAAAGTTTCGACGTATTAACGAAAGTTCCGTTACCCTAATTCGTTATGGTAAGATTTAAAATGCGAATAACAAATTTCTCTTCAGTGCAAGGCAAGCAAAACGTGAAAATTTTGCTTTCACTAATTCTCTTTGTATAAGCCTTCAGAACTAACTGAAGAGGAGCAGTAGGCTTGCGGAGAGAGAAAAGTTGGAATCTTTTAAGTTACTCTTATAGGAAAACCAAATTTAACAAGTTCCTACCAGGTATATTTACTTCCATAACTCGAATAATATCTGAAATTAACCTCCACCTGTATTCTCCATCACTATAATACAAGCAACGATAGAAACCCGTGAAATTGAACTTCACTGTTCCGTTTTACATTTACTCGATCGTTATTTTTCTTTTAAGATTAAAGACGAAGGACATGTTTGCATCCTCTTTCCCTTTAAATACTTTGTTTGTAGTATTGTAAGAAACTTTTTACCTAGTAGTTGTGTTAACAAAAGTGAAATCTATTAAATCCGTTTAAAATATATCTTCAGTATGCTTGTAAGGATTAATAGTAAACAACAAAGCCGCGCTGCCTGTGGTCAAGGGCATACCTTCTTTGCTAAAGTTAGCAAAAACATTTACAGAAGAATGTTATGAAAATGAGAACTTTTAATCATATACTTTCTCAAAAGCTGGTGCCTTCGTTCGTAGTGAAATGGTTTTAACATTGATAGCAAGTACTTCTGTTTTGGGTTCACTAGCAAATATCAACGACTTTGCAACGTCGTGTAATGTATCCTACATTACATTCGATATAATTTTCTTACGTTTTTAAGACGCCCCAGGAGTAAGTTTTAATCTATTTTCTTTTTTTTGAATTATCTCGATAGTTGACATAATAGCCCTTCCAACTTCTAGTAGGTATACTTCTTATATATCTTCGCTTCCCTGTTTAGAAAGAGTTGTCAACCTTTCAGCTATTTTGGCATTGACAACGACTCTTAAATTCTAGTTTCCTGCTCTTATGACCTACTCCTTAGTTTAGGACACTTTTTCTAAAATATCGGACATTGTGTGTAGACTATAAACATCACTGTCAGGCAGAATTTACCTTGTTCCTTGTAATATTTTTTCCAATAGTATATTAGTTTCAATAGCCTGTAAGGCTCTTTCCGTTGAATTTAATAAGTAAGTTATATACTAGAGTCCAGCAACTGCACCATCGGTATCATGAAGTGTTTCAAACATTTCCAATGAGATTGCTGGTGTTTCTGCCAACAATTCTTAAAATTGGTACTCAATAGGAGCGGCAAAAATTTCAACATATCCCATTTTAACTATGGTTTCAGTGTTGAATCTATCTCGTATAACAGCAGAAATATAATGACGTCCAGGAGGCAAAACGTTGTTAAAAGTATCAAACGCAGGATCGTATAATAGAACTCCTACGGAGTTAGGTGAAGGAGATGTGTAAAATTGAACGTCCACATGACCATCTTCGTCTTTAAATCCTTTGCATTCAAGTTTCACTTTGTTTCTAAAGGCAAAATAGTTTCTGTATAATATTTCGGAGCAAACGCCCTTTTCTGGACCTTTATTAACAACCATTGACATCGAAATTGTTCTGGTGTCAGTAGAAAGAGTCACTTTCGGCTTATCGTCGACCTACTAACTTATATGAATTAAAATGCAAAGAAATTGAAAGCTAGGAAATTTATAATACATTTTTTAAGAGCAATTCCCGCATAATTAATTCAAGTTACCGCCGCGATTACTAAATTGGAAATAGCAAGAACTGTGTAAGTTAGAAATTAATATATATATATATATATATATATATATATATATATATATATATATATATATATATATATATATATATATATATATATATATATATATATATATATATATATATATATATATATATATATATATATATATATATATATATATATATATATATTAAATAATTGTGAAGCAACATTCGAGTGATACAGGGGTCTTTCGTACAACAGAAAACTGATAGCCTTATTTTTAATAACCATTATCAAAATTTACCTTACAAAAATATAAAAAATAAAAAATGCAATAAACTCGACGACAAAATTAACGCATTACTTAGAGTTTAGTATTAGATCAATTATTCCATTAGGATTACCTGTATTGCATTTACAGTGATTCAAACGAAACAACACAGGTAAGTTTAAACAATACAAAAACCAAATTAACAACCAACAACAGTCCAGACTATTCACACTATTTTTATTCCAACTACATAACAACCAAACTGCAGGACAGTGCATATACAGCTCCAAAGTAGTCCTTAACCATGCGAGTGTTTGCAAATTGCAGTGTCAGCGTCTTCATATAGCCAAGAGTATCCGAAGAATTGCCAGAGGTATAGCAAGAGAAGGAGAACTTGCGATTATAATGATTACAATTTTTGGAAATAGGCCTTTTAAATAAGTAAGTGGCTCAGCGATTGAGAGTCAACCATCGACAGTGTGTTGGATCCTCCACCGGTTCTGGGAAACTGGCAGCAATCGTAGAAGACAAGGTTAGCTTCGCCCGAGAGATGTATCATACAGTGAGAGTTTACAGATTTATCTGGAAGTTCTGCGAGATCGGTTTCAAATGAGCGTTCAGCTACGAAACATACCTTGTAGAGTCAGGCTTGTAGCCACTTCCTACCGTACAACTTGAAGAAGACTGAACAAGGCTGGAATGATTGATAGACAGCTTTGCCATAGGTCCTCATCTCACAACTGTGCATCGTGTTTCCCATTGCAGTTCGCACAGGCCTATGGAAATAGATCAATGGCGCAGTGGAGTACTGTAATGTACTTTTCACTGATGTGTCTCAATTCACCCAACATATAGCATACGGACGCCAGAGAGTGTAAAGGTTTCCAGGAGAATGCTTTGCTCTTTGCAATATTTCTCCAATAGTCCTTTTCGGTGGTTGTAGGCTGGCCTAAGTTAGAAAGCCCACACATAGTTGCATATCCTGAACAGGAAAACTTTAACGGAAGAAAGGTATGTGGAAGACATTGATCCTTCAGGATTATGTAGCGCCTTTCGAGTTTCTCATTGGAGACACATTCTTCCTATATGATGTCAAACCGCACACTGCAGCAGTTATCTACTTAATCCTCCTTCTGCTTGTACCTGCGAAAAGCTTAAACTTAAATCTCATAGAACATGTTTGTAATGTTGGGGGACGTTTCAAAATCCGGAAACATGTTACGTCGACACTCAGTAGCTGGCGAGCATGTTGGCAGAGGAGTGGAACATCATCAGGCAAAAAGCCATCACCAGGATCATATTATCAATGCTCGAACGGTCAAAAGAAGAACGAAGGCGTAGGAAAGGCACTAACCACTATTAACGATTCCGGTTTTTTTCTGTTTTACTTCTTAAGGATTATGATTATAATGACTGTGAATTTTACATCTTAGTTATTACTTTTATTTATACCAAATTTTCCTAGCACATGCAATACACACCTGTAAGAAAATAATTTTCTATAAAATGTTAACAGAGTTACACGCAATACAACTACGTCGAGATGCCATTCTGTCATAAAGGAAAGTGCATGATGCATTAAATTTGTCCGCGAGTTTATTTTTTAAAATCATTGATGATGACGTCATTTATTTATTTCTTGGGCAACGAACCAGAAATTCTTTACGATTCAAATCTAAAACTGAAAAGGCCAAACACGAGCAACATTAGAACCATGGGTGGGTCTTACCATATAACATATACACTGAATAAGATACAAACGATCTACAGTGTTTATGCCACAAATGTTTATAATTAATGAGGTAGAGTTTTTCGCCCCCATAAAAGTATCGATTTTTAACAAGCGACAAAATCGTAGTTTAATGGTATCTACTTTTATATCGTAAATCACTAAATACACTAACTATGGAGAGCCAGAAGAATCTACCATTTTAACTTTGAATAACATTTGTAAATACTAATTTGAAAGCATCAACAATAATATTTTTTTTAGCAAGTTTTTTTTTTTTACAGAAACGCCACCATTCACGGGCAGAGCCCTTTTCACTATTGCTCATTGGAGTGCGACGCCTACGCTGGGATCTGGTAAACCAGATTCAGGAACCTCCTCCAGATAGAATAAGAAAAAGGAAACTAAAAAGTATGGTTAACCTTATATATGCAAATCAATGAGGAATGCTACATTATATAATGCAAGATGATGACCAGTCTGCTAAGATAATCTTTCATATAATTCTGAAGTGGAAAACCTCTGCTAAAAACTTAGGTCAAATATGTAGTCTGCATACACATGCCGAATAAATGATTTATATGGTCCACAAATTTGACATGTAACCGGATAATGAAATGCGATAAACAAAAGATCTGTAGGACTTCTGCAGAGTAGAGCGAAAATATTTATTTATTTATTTTTTTTTACTTCAGCTTCAAGGAAGGCCTCAGCCTCTCAGCGGTACCAGCATACGTCACCACTTCGGTATGTCCTGTACCGACGAGTTTCCGAGGTTGATCCCAGAGTTTCATGATCAAATTCAATTTTAAGCAGCGGCTTGCTAAGCCTGTCCTGCTCTAGAGACTGCAATGTCTAGTATCAAGCATACAAACAAGGTCCATATATATATATATATATATATATATATATATATATATATATATATATATATATATATATATATATATATATATATATATATATATATATATATATATATATATATATATATATATATATATATATATATATATATATATATATATATATATATATATATATATATATATATATATATATATATATATATATATATATATATATATATATATATATATATATATATATATATATATATATATATATATATATATATATATATATATATATATATATAATTATGCATACACAATATGGGATTTGAACCAGCAATACTCTGAACATGCTAATATTTAACTAGACCACCACGAATAATCATTTTACGAAATCATCAGGGAGGATATTGCAAAAAAAAATAATTTTTTAAATTTAAAGCTAGTGAAAGAAATATATTAGTCTAAATTCTGAAATGATTCATAAGACAAAATTCAAGAGAAAAAAAAAATTTGTAACTGTTATGGTCACAAGGTGGTTAAACGTTTCCAAATGGAGTCTGAAACAGCACTTATAAAGATCTTCTGAAATGGTATGCAAGACAACCAATATTTTCTAACTTTTTTAATAAAGCATACTAAAATTAAATTTTCAGTTAAAAATTTTTTTTTTGAAAGGTTTTAAAAACAAAAAAAAAAACGGTTTTCTAACTTTATTAAGAATAAAAATTAAATAATGTGCAAATTTACAAAAAAAAAAAAAAAAAAAAAAAAAAAAAAAAAAAAAAAAAAAAAAAAAAAAAAAAAAAACCCACTTCCATCATTTAAGCTTAATACCTGACACTATTGAACATCTTTTGGTAAAATACTTATAAATCAAACGAGCAAATTTTTCCCTTAAATCTTATTCTAAATTTTTAATACACCTTGGTAAAAAAGAGGTAACTTCATAATGAAAAAAAAAAAAAATGGTAAGAAACAAACTAAACTATCACAGTAGGGGACATCAGTAATTCATTTCAATTCACTAAAATAAATTGCCCAAGATCTCGGATACCAACAAGTAATCAATAATCTATTGTGCATTTAATTCTTACAAAAATTTTCGAATGCCATTCAATATACCCTGCACTTTTTATATGAAAAAACTCATCTATAAACAACATATCTACAGCCAGTTAGTTTCCTCACGTTGAAATCTTTCAGAATAAAAATTTATCAAAAGTTTACCCTAAGAAATTTTAAAATGTTTCAATTTCACTTTAAATTAATTAGTGATATAAACAACCTTCAAAAGAAGAAATTAACAGGAATTAAATTTCTGGATTCTAGAGAAGCTCTTCAGATTTTCAATTTTATTAAAGTTAAATTCAAAAAAAGTATAATTACATTGAAATTCAATAAAAAGAGTAAAACAAACAAAAATTTTTGGAAAAAAAAAGGAGCACTATGTAGTAAGTTGAAAAAAAAAAAACAACAAAATATTAAAATATTAAACAAGAGTAGACTCTTAACACCTTTTGTTAATAAGCCTATCTTGTTTTTTTTTTGTTTTTTTAAAGAATTAACCTTTTTCTAACGTTTTATCTACATTTAGATGTTATACTCACATTAACAAGAGTCCCTCTTTTCATTTACTCTGTCTCTAACTTCTGTTGGTAATATCGAAGACTCTCTAGCCCAAAAAGCTGCCCACACACCCAATATATATATATATATATATATATATATATATATATATATATATATATATATATATATATATATATATATATATATATATATATATATATATATATATATATATATATATATATATATATATATATATATATATATATATATATATATATATATATATATATATATATATATATATAGGTAAATGAGCTTCATTTTAAAGCTTCTCATGAACCTGACCCTCATTAATGCAGATCACTCATTATTATTATTATTATTACATAAAAGTTATACATACATCAAAACAATTTGGCTGCTTCAAAAATTTCTAACTGGTTTACTTGCATTCATTGAATATCTATCTATCCGTACCTCATATTCCATTATTACTACCACCTATTCAAATGAGAATCGTTTTAAATTTATTCAACTATTTCTGAATACAGAATAACAGCATCAGAATATATATATTTATATCTTAATAAAAATGAAAGTTTATAAAATATAAGCCTATTTAAAAAAAAAAGAATTAACAGGTGAACTGAATATATATATTCCTTTTCTTAACCTATTACCTAATGATATTAAATTATTTTGAAACCAACGTTTCAAGAGCATTTACATTCACTTCAGGATGACAAATATTGGTGTGAGTTTTTAGATCACAAAACCTCTTCGCTTGGAACTCGCATAACAGACACCAAAATCTGTAAATCCCAGTGTGCAAAGAGACGTGATCTTCAAAGTTCCATTTTTTGTCAGTGCAAAATGTACATTCTGAACATGTGTATGGTCTAATTATACCTTTATGTATTAACACGTGACTGTCATAATCTGCTTTCTCTTCAAAATTTTGCAGACAATACTGACACTCTAACGTTTTGCATTCAGTGGCACGATGTATACGGAATGCTTTACTACTTAGAAACTCTACATTACAGAATCTACAAACTCTTGTATTAACAGACTCCACACCGCTATTAAGGTTTAGTAATTCTTTTAATCTACCAATAGATGCAGCAGTAATCTTTTCATTCTCCTGGCCATTTACAGAGGAAAGTTCACTCCTACTACCCAATGCATTTTCATAAATGCTATCATCAGTGACATTAAATTGCTGGTCATCTGAAAGCATTTCAAAACTCTGAGAAACGGACTTTAGTACATCATCAATGGTACAATCTTTTGGAGGATTCTCAGGTATTGTCTTTCGTTTTTTGGATGCCTTATCTTCGGGAAATATATGTGAATTACTATTACCTTCCATTTGTTTTGAACCGTTATTCACAGTATTTTCCTTCTCTTTTGTAATTTCATGAGTGCTTAGGTGACTATGATAATTTTTCTCAATATTAAAGGTTTTCCCGCAGTGAGAGCAAGTGAACCTTGGTTTGTAATAATGTTCCTCGATATGGTATGCAAGATTTTCAAGCTTAAAGAAATTCTTATTACAAATGTGGCAACGTTTGCTTTTCTTTTTCCCTTTGTTGGATTTCTGAAAGTAAATAAATAAGTATCAGTGTATTAATGTCATATGAACTGAGCAACATTATGGTGGAAAAAATAAATTTAAAGAAACAAAAAAATTACATCTAATAATAACCTACATTAACTTTTTTATAGGTATATAAGTTGCAATTCATAAAGTAAAGTTTTGACATAAAGTCTGAGTGCTTACAAATCAAAACAAAAAAGTACAAATACATATATTTGAAATTAGTATTTTGGGCCATGAAGTTTTATTTTTTATTTTAAAATAACTTCCCTACCCCCACAAACCCCTCCCCCTCTTTTTCGACTCATATCTTCACTAAACAGTTACAAATTATTATTAATAAACTTGCCTTTTTAGAAACCTTTGAAGTTTTTAACTGCACTGAAGATCCATGGTTAACCTTTGGAGTTTTCGACTTCTCCCAACCTTCGAACAAACTTGGTTTTTCAGAATCACTATTATCAGATTCATCAAAAAGTGATTCAACGGAAAGCCCTTCCACTTTCTTATTACAATTATTCGTGGTGATGTTTAAGTCTTTCTTTTTCATTGTACTTTTTGAGTCACTAACTTTTGCATCTGTTTTCACATTGTTACTGAAACTCTTCGACTGTTTCGGATCGACGTCCTTCGTGCCCTTGATTTCTTCCTTTTTGTCATCAAATGAATTTGATATAGATGAATATTCTTTTCCCAATTCCATTAAGCCAGGAACTTCCAGCATTACGCCAGCTTTTGATAAATCTGGAATATCATTAGCTTGAATTGTGGCCTACGGAAAATATATATATTATATATATATATATATATATATATATATATATATATATATATATATATATATATATATATATATATATATATATATATATATATATATATATATATATATATATATATATATATATATATATATATATATATATATATATTATATATATATATATATATATTATATATATTTTTTACATTAAAATTTTATATTGCAGAATACTTTCTGAGAGAAAATCAGTTCACTATATACAATACATGTATTAACTGCATGGTAAAAAATAAGGAAAACTCATATTAGAACCTACTAAACATTAGAACGTGAAACAAACACTTGAAAGCTCCACTGTTTTAATGATTCAGAACTGGTTAAACGTTTACAATATGTAAATATGTCCTAAAATTTGTATTTGTAAACAAGTGTTTGTAGCAGAATACTGAATTATGAATTGTTATTACAAGATGAATCAAGTGAATCAAATCATAGAGTATTAAGAATACAGCTCAAAGAAAAAAAAAATAGAGCTCACAAACTTTTCATAATGAATTACAAAGTACTCTCTCAAAATTTTAAAATACTATATAAAATATTGTCAATAACATGAACCTTACCATAACCTACTACATACCACTTAAAATATTACCCATAATTTTGTTTCTCAAATACATGATAGATAAAAATTCCTAAAGGCTCAATTTCACTGGGCGAGTTTACAAGCCAGCGAGTAAACTCATCCAGTGTAATATACCCAGCGAGTAAACTAGCTATATTTGCTACTCGCTGCTGGTAAAGTTGAGGACCCAGCCACTTTACAATCTACTCGCTGGAATGTAAACTCGGTTACAAGACTACCAAGAGGTACAAACAAGAAAACATAGAATAAATACTGTAAGTGAAGAGACTAAGCTTGTAATTTAAAATTCTAAATTGTCTTACCATGATGTGGAAACATTCGAAAGAGAATATACACTATGAGAGGATAGATGACTCAGTCTAGCGAGTAACGAGTTTACTAGTCCGGTGCAATCACCTACTCACTCACTCGCCGGCTTATAAACTCTCCCAGTGTAATCGAGCCTTAACAAAAAATTGAATTTAACAAAGGTTGCATCTTTAAGAGACGCAATGGATTTGGATAGAATAACAATCAAACCTACAAAGAATGAAGTGAAGCTGGAAGAGCTTTTCTACTTGCACTCTTTTTAACTCTATCCTAACATGTACAGCTCACCTAACTTTAAAGAATTATATAACCCTCATTCAAAAAGGTAATAAAGGAAGTAGTATGGATGGTAGTTCTAATTATAATAGGAAACTGATTAAATCTATAAACTAATAGAGAGAAAAGTACTCACCTTTCCTTCATATATAAAATTGAGTAAGGCTTCAAGAATAGAATACCGAATTCCACAAATGAAAACCAGTGATGGAGGGGTACTTGTAATACCTTCAAAAGCTTTTGTAAAATATCCACTTCCCATTGTTAATATTAAACGATGTGCAGAAAATGTTTTTCCTTCACATGATAAAATGACATCAGTATGAATTTCCTGTAAATTAATATATATATTTAAACGAAAAAAAAAAAAAAAAAATAATTACATCAGAAAATGAAAACCGTACATGGAAGTCCTCTTAAATTAAAAGAAAAAATAAAATGCCTCATTTAAATTAAAGATAGAAGGATTCGGAAATATTAACTGATTATTCCTAACTCTTTGCAATAATATACTTCAGGCTTTAACAATGTTTTAGTTATTTTTCTATTTTATAACTAAATTTTCCCAAATAACCTGTACAAGAACAAGAATATTAAGGTGAGGGACAGGGAGGAGTGGAATTTCGTTAAAGGTTATCTGGCACCTCTAAATAATACAAAACTGCAGCTATACAATCATATAGTAACTACCTAAAACTTAAGGTTTTATACTGCAATGACTATTTAAGTTTCTTTTTGTGACACAGGACTGTATCATGAGACAAATACAAGGTGGTAATCAAAACAAAACAATCAACTTTTGATTCCTAATTTCTCTAAAAAGTCAAGACTCTTTGTCTTCAGACATTCAGACATTTCCAAACATTTGTAATTGTTACATTTACCTTTTTACGTAGAGTATTCAAATTAGTGAAAAGGATCTTCTGCCTTGCTTCCCAATTCACTTGCACAAAATCTGAACCCATTTTGGTGTAAATATTTGAATAAATCTTTTAAAACAGAAATTCCTGTAAAAATAAAAAAAAAATAAAAAAAAGTTTTAAACTATTTAAAAAAAAATAAGCTCTAGAGCCGCTTGTAATGAGTTTCTACTTATTCAGCCATATACTGAGATAAAAAAAATATGGAATTAATAATTAAAGTGTGTGAGATATAAAGGGTCTAACATAGCATTTACCAACAGATTCTTCTTTTAAGTGAATATGTGAATATGTTTTTTACAGATGCTGGTAATTGGTTATTCCTGCAAGTCAAAATAGTGTATGATTCAATTCAAGATCGATACTCTTAGCCAGGGTTGGCAGCAATGGACCCAACCCCCCCAAAAATACTCAGGTTTTTCAAAAAGGCCTACTTGAAGTAAATTTCTATTTTATCCACTTTTTTTTTTTTTTCAGAATACTGTGATTAAAAATAAATTAAATGAGATTTTTAAATAAAATAATAATCTGACTTTTTCTCTCTATTTAGTTGAATGTTTCTTATGTTTTTGCTTAATATATATATATATATATATATATATATATATATATATATTATATATATATATATATATATATATATATATATATATATATATATATATATATATATATATATATATATATATATTGTTGAGCAGTTCTTATTTCTTAGTTTGTTCCCATTTTTCTACAGAGTTGACTGATTTCCTATTATTCTTGTTGTATGGTAACTTTTATTGGCAAAACTTGGGCATAGGGACTGACCAGGATTAGAATTTTGTTCTGGTAGGGGTTGTCTAAAATTTGTAAAAAAGCTCAAAGAACTGAAATTTTAGGTTAAGAAAATTAGATATAATTTTAATTCAGATTAACTATATGGAAGGAGTAGAATAACCACCATTCACTTATATTAATGATCATATGCATTTTTTTCAACAACAAAAAATTTCAGAAAATTAAAGATTTTGTATAATAAAAGTTTAATTTCAATACTGAGAATAGAGAAATATGTCCATTGCATTCTAATGAGGTAAATATAAAAGTTAAGAGTACTAGTTTCCTCATTAATAGTAAATAATGTTTTAAAGACTTCAAGTAATGAAAATTTAAAAATTTTCAGGAACATAAATATTCCAGATTCTCCTCTTCGTGGTCATTATCCTTGCGGACTCCAATGATTCAGAAGACAGTATAGGACTATGTCCATATTTAACTGAGTCTGCTCTGACTGAATTGAATAAATATATTAAAATGAAAAATATTAATATCAAGGATGACTATGCTTTCTGGAGGGCAAACAAATATATTCTCCCCACATTAGCAATACTGACAAGAGTTTAATTGTGGCCACCAGCAAGCTCCAGTGCCAGTGAAAGAGAATTCAAAGTAGGGAAATCAATTCAAAAAGATAGAATCAAACTATTGCCAAAAAAATGTAGAATGCTACCAGTTTTAAAATACAATCTTAAGAGCAATAACTTATTCAACGTCACTGACCTCTGTTTCTGAACATTTCACTCTCCCCAAATTCTAAAACTTATGTTGTAAATGTTCAAGAAGATTCTGATAGTGAATAGTGATTTAAGTGAATTAATTGTTTGTTTCCTCTTTTATGCTGCATTCATTTTGCTCCACCCAATAAGTAACAAGGGAATAATAGAATTAAAATTTTAATTTTCTTATATTTTGTTTAATTTAATCCACCATTAATAGGTATAATCTGCAATAAATCCTGACAGGTAAACCCCAATTTTCCCAGATTATTAATCAGGGCCAGGGCCAGTAAAAATTGTCTGGGGTTAGCCAGGACTGGGATTTTGGCAGGGGTTGCCTAAAATTCATAAAGGGGTCAAAAGCACTGAAATATTAGCTTAAAAAAAAAAAAAATAGATATAAATTTAATTGAGGTTTATTTAATTATAAGGAAGGAGTAGAATAGTCAACATTCACTTAAAATAATGATTATATGCATTTTCAACAAAAAAAAATTCAGAAAATTACAGATTTTGTATAATAAAAGTTTAAAAAACCACAAAAAAATTTGGAATTTTTTTTTTTGATTCACAATAGTGTTTCAACATGTTTACCTAAGTAAAACCCTAATGTAAAGTTTGAAAAAATGTATGATATAAAATTATCAATATAACCTGTATTTATACATAGTCATTTTATTGCTATGTATCAAACTTGTATCATTAACTACATTATTTCAAAATTATTATTTTGTTTATATTTACAGTCAATATGGGTAAAAGATCAGCTCCAGCAATATGGCAGTACTTTGCAATGTTTCAAGTTAGCCTCGAAATAGCTAAATGTAACATCTGCAGTCAGGAAATTAGAAGAGGATATCCGGGTGCCCAAAATAAAAAAATTTCAACCAAATCTCTATGGGGGTATCTAAAATCAAAACACAAGGATGATCATTTCATTCACTAGCAGAAGAGGAGAGGTCAAAAGAAACAGAAAAAAAAGAAAAAATGAAAAAAAAAAAAAAAAAAAAAAAAACTTTATTTTCTTATAAAAAAAAAATTTTTAAATTTAAAAAAAAAAAATTTTTTTTTTTTTTTTTTTGACTGAGCTTAAATTTTCTGGGTATATGCATTTTTTCTCGAAGTTCTGAGTTGATTTTGAGCATTTTTCCGAGTCTATAACGGTTTAAAAATTATTTGGACCCAAAGTTGAAAAAAATGAATAATGAGGTCAAACCACTTGTCTACATGAGTTGAAAATTTAATTAAATAATCTTAGCCCCAATTTTTTCCATTAGTGGGAACAGATTTTTGATATCACGTCCAGAAAAAAAAGTTATAAGCACTTGAAAAAACATTTGCAAAAATCATACCCTTCCGGAGAAAAAATTATTTAAAACATTACCTACTAATATTTTTATTTTTGAATATTGCTTAGAGGGACAGGGCTACAACTTATTTAGTTCATTATTTGTTTAAAGCAAGATATAGCCTCTCAAACTTTAGGAATTTTTGAAATTTGGTCAAAAATGGACCTTTTTAGAGAGGCTATATCTCAAAACCAACGAACCACATTGAATAAAGTATATAGAGGAATTTGTAGCTCCATCCCTCTATATACCCAAGAAAGAAATTTTATAGTTGGTGTTTTTTAATTTTGTTTGTCCGAAAAGATATTTAAAAAAAATATTTTTTTTTTCAATAGTTGTCAGTTTTGGGCTAATAATATTTTTTGATAACTCCGGGAACAAAAGATTGTTAAAAGCTTTTGTAGCCAATAGAATTATGAATATAGTCCAAATTTCAGGTCATTCCAAAAAGTGGTTTGACCGAAGCATTCATTTGAAAAAGGGTCAAATTTCCATAAACTTTTTAATAGTTATAGACTCAGAAAAACACTAGAAATGGACTTTTTTCAGCGGGAAAAAAGCTATATACACTGAAAATTTCAGGAGAATCGGCTGAAAATTTTTTAAAAATTTGAAATTGGACTATCTAGTTGCCTTAGAAAGTATGATGGATACACTGAAAGATTTATTCAATATTTAAAATTATTAAAATAATATATATTTATAGTTTTCCTGATTTTTAGTTGGGGCTGGAGTTTGCTGAGACTGGGGCCCCAATCAGTTCATAGTTGGTACCCCAGTCAATTCATAGTTATGAAGGTCTTCAGTGTGTTCGACCATCTATTATCAGTACAGGATCCTTTATACATATATGAATATAATTAAACCAAAAACTTTTCTTATGCTGTTAGGCAAGTGGACTTAGTGATTTTGCTCTTATTGGATAGTCTACATCACTTTTCCTTAGGATGTTATAAGTTGTATTCTCTCCTTAATAATGTAAATACAATGTAAATAAAGAAATTAATATATTCTACTTCCTGTAGAAAAAATATTTCCAGATGAAAATTAATTGTTATTTCACGAAATGCTTTAATATATATATAATATATATATATATATATATATATATATATATATATATATATATATATATATATATATATATATTATATATATATATATATATATATATATATATATAAATAATAAAATAATAAAAAAAAAAAAAAAAAAAAAAAATTATACAAAATATAGTAACCTATTTTTTTTAAAAATTCTAATCTTTAAAATGGTTATAAAATATCTTATAATTCACAGATACATTAATTTTACAAAAAAAAAAAAAAAAAAAAAAAAAAAAAAATGTAAAATTTTTTTTTTTTTTTTTTTTTTTTTTTTTTATTAATTTTTTAAAGTTTTTAATATATTTAATATTTAAAAGTTGTTTTTCAAACTTCATAACTCAATGATTTCATTATATTTCTTCTTTATAAATTAAAATTTTTTTTAAAATTACTTAGGTGAATCAGTATTACTATCCATTATAATTACAAATATATATTATTTTAGTAATTTTAAATTTTGAATAAATCTTTCAGTACATCCATCATACTTTCTAAGGCAATTGCCAATTTTTTGGCAATCATGCATACATGGGAATGATATTGGAACTACACAATTCATCAATAACAACTGCAGTAAGAAAGTGTAAATAGGTTATTCAAGCTTGTATAACTTATATTTGCTCTCTCTAATTCATGTTTTAGGTCTCCCAACACTTTTTATTGAGTCTATTCTTTATTTTAATACATTTACAGTATTTTTTGCAAAATTGTTGAAAATGGGTTATCAGGGACTTCACTAAATTACCAACTTTCTACCATGAACTAAACACATTTTTCAATAGGGTAAAAAAAAATGCTCACCTGGTGCTTACAATTACCAATCAATCGTTTTCCAACTTTATTATGCTTCATATAATAATTTATGCTTATTTTATATAGTTTCGAGGGTTAACAAGCAAGGTGAATATAGATAATTAAAAAAAAAATATAAATCCTGTAAATAAAATAAAAATAAGTAATAGCAATCCGACATTTTAACTACAATATCCATCTGTGGCGAAAGAAATGATGTGAGTAATAACAATACTTTTACCCCTAGGCTGCTATAGAATAGTCTATATTTAATCCAGGTTTCGTTAAAAGCCTCAAAAAAGATCTTAAAATAAGAAAAAGAACTTCATTCATTCATATTTTTTTTTTTTTTTTTTTTTTTTTTTACAGTATTGAAAGAAATATTACTAAAATAGACAGATATACTTACACTATACACCAGACGATTTTTACTTCAGGTTTGACGGGCTGATGCAAGTACACTGAGATTTTTAAAAACGTTAGCGAAAAATCTGGTAAAATGCGATAGCGCAAGACCGCAAGTACGAAATCTTTAAAAGTGAAGGAGTTGAATAACTCTCATATTTGTGATGACCGCTTGTAAATAATTGCAGATAGAGTGACATTACTTGTGATATTACTTTATTATTAAAGTTGTTATAAATTCAAAAGGTAGAATTACAACTAAATATTATAATTAAGAAAGATGCCTTTAAGTATGCAAAATATTATTCATTTTTATGTTTACTTCTGTGACCAGACTGATACTTTGATATTTTGTTAATTTCCTGTTCAATATTATTTGTTCTAGTTGCTTATGTGAATATAAATCAGCATTTGTTGTTTTCTTAGAAAGAAGTAAAAAATTTCAAGCATCCTTCTAACATTTTACAAAGATAAAATAAAAAAAAATGAAAATAAGTGCATAATTTAATGTGCAAGTTATTTCGTCAACTGAACCATGAATCTTAAAGATCAAGACAAAATAGTGATTTAAATTTTTTTTTAATTTTAAGTCTGAAAACCTCATTTTGCCTTCTAACACTTTTATTTATTCGTCTACCTATCTATCAAGGACCTGTTTTTTTGGATGCTAACATGAATGTGTGGCAAAACATAGACAAAACCTCATTGTTTGGCAACCATTTCTTCAGTTTTATTACCTCATGATCTACTCATTCTTAATCGTATGGTCGTTCGCCATCCATTATTCTTGTGAAAGATTTAGTATTTTAATTTTGTCTTTTGCAATTTGTTGGCTTGCTTGAATTTTTCCTCTTTTTCTTTTTTTTTCTTCTTTTTTAGTGAAATGTTTATTTTCTTTATGAATTATTACTTAAGTTTTTGCTTACTTGCATAAAAGTTTCTTAATTACTAGGAAAAATATTAAGCTTTTACTTAAAGCAAAGTTTACCCTATATGACAAACTTTGCTTATAGTTTAATGGTTTCGGGATCAATAAGCGGACTCATTGTAGTTTCAGCTAGGTATTAATCTTTGAGCATATGTTAAATTATGTGTTGTTATTATTATTATTTATATATATATATATATATATATATATATATATATATATATATATATATATATATATATATATATATATATATATATATATATATATATATATATATATATATATATATATATATATAACTATTGTTGTACGTGCCTCCTCACCTTCAGAAGCCACGAGCCGCCACTGAATATATATATATATATATATATATATATATATATATATATATATATATATATATATATATATATATATATATATATATATATATATATATATATATATATATATATATATATATATATATATATATATATTAAATTTTGAGGATGTTGTTTTTTTAAACCAAAAAAAAAAAATTTTATGCAATATTAACGACTAAAATTTTTAATTCCTCTTTAATTTAAAATTTTGTACTTATTTAATTGCTTTATTTATCTATTTATTTTCATATGTTTATGTTTTATATTAGTTTTTGTTTCATTTCCGTTATCTTTTAAATTTATTTATTTATTTTTTCCTTATTCTAAACTGGAACTGGAATCACGTAAAAGTTATTTTACAATTAAGAACCCGGGTACAATTTGGATAGTCGTACTCCACTAAATAAATGAAGTCCAAATAAATGAACAAATATATCGGCTTTCTTTTATTTATTTTTTATTTTCTATTGTTTTGTGGTATTTAATTAACTGCTTCAATAATTTTTTAATAAATCTATTTTTAAAAGTGGAATAAATCTATTTTTATAAGAGAACTGATGAAACTATTGTATATACGAATATTTATATATATATATAATATATATATATATATATATATATATATATATATATATATATATATATATATATATATATATATATATATATATATATATATATATATATATATATATATATATATATATATATATATATATATATATATATATATATATATATATAGTTTTACCACCGTTCACGGATCAAGCCCTTTCTGTAGGAGGGGGTAGAATTATAAAGTAAAAGAAGACCAACCCAATCCCAGCCTAACGAAAATTTCTCAGAAGCCTTAAAGAGAGGAAAATTAAAAGCAGCAGGAAAAACAGATGTGGTTGGAAAAAGGAGGCACCACAATAGACAATCCTGAGGTTTAATACATTCACAAAATTTATGTGAAAGCATGGCACCCTTGTGCTGGGAGGGCGACGCAATGGTGGTGGAATGCGAAAGGTCAATTCCTTCGAACAACTGCCGTTGTAGTACCTATAGAAAAGAGATAGTGCACCAACGTCACGTTGTAGAGACAGGGGGTAAAGTGAGTTTGAAAGCAGCGTAGTTTATTAATCTTTTATCCTTATTATGAGTGGTATTGATATTTGCTTTATTTGGCTTATAACCAGATTTTTTTTTTTTGGAAAGGGCAGGGGGCACTGCTGCTTATAAATATATAACTTTATTTTTTTTTTAACTTTCTTTCAACTTGGCAAGTTTACCCTTCTCATAATTTTTCTTAAATGTTTATTTTTGCTTGCTTAATATATATATATATATTTAAAGTCTTACTGAAAATCTTAATATTTTTGCAAATTTTTTGTTTAAATCTTTTGTAAAAATTAGATTCTCTATAAAAAGCTCTAAATGGCGGTTATCGAAATTTTAAATGTTGTGAATGAATATAAAATGGCTTTAAAGTTAACTTCCACCTCATTTTTATGTAAATTTCTAGCTTTTTCCACCAGGAGATAAAAAAAAAATCATTATTACTCCGTGAGTTTTAAATTTTAACTATTACTAACACTATATATGATACCAAAAATAGGCCATTCAAATTGTAGAAAAATTTTCAATAATTTTCATTTTTAAACTTTCTGAACGTAAAATAAGTGTTAAATATCAACATTTTAACATAGCTATTTGAAAAACGAAAAACGTTAGTTTAAAAGGATATATTGTAACTCTAGACAATATTTTTTCAGTAATTATACTTAATATTTTACAGGTTTGATGTCACTGCTTCCCTGAAATTTGACAGAGCTCTTTTCGCGGATACAGCATAAGAATTCAAATAAGTATGCAAATATTGTCATTTCTCGTTCAGCAAAATTAATAAAGGCAAAATTCTTCTGAATGTTTGTTCAAACCCCTTTTGTTGAAGTAAATATTTGCACATCAAACTACAGACTATTCCAAATGGCTATGTAGCTGAGTACCACTGTCATAGTTAATAAAACACTCGAAGGTTTTTAGAAATATCATGTAGAAGATTACTGCTAGATGTTATACAAGGACAAGAATGAGAAAGATCATAGATAAAGTTAACCACTTTTGGCTTGTCATGAAAGCAATAGAAGTTTTTACGATAATATATTCGTTATTATTTTTTTTGTATGTCTAATACGTAAAGAAAAATTTTTTATTTTAATTTCTATAAAAAGCTAAATTTTTCTTTGTCTATAGATTTAGAGAGAGAAAAAGCGTTTCCATAGAAAAAAAATAAGACGTCATGCTGAAACAAATTAAAAATTAGATACTTGCATGGAAAATAAGTCTAAAAATTACTTTGATTCCTTGAGGGAAGAGGGGGGGGGGAAGTAAAAATAAAATAAATCTGATATTAACCAATAAAATTTTCATTTAAATTTAAGGTGTTGCACTTTTTATTTTCTGTTCTTCAACTTTAATTACAGATTTTAAATTTTCGGAATTGTTAAAAATAAATGACACTAAGGGCAATAAAAAATAAAATTAAAAAATTTAACATTTTAATGATTTAAACTATTTTATTATTTTAGTCCTCATAAGTTTTTTTTTTTTAAAATCAGGAAAAAAAAAAAAAAAAATCTATATAAATCTAAAAAATTAAATTTAACCATACTGATTTCAAAATCGAAATAAAATACAAATTTATTGAGAATACTGAACATACCAAAAAAAAAAAAAACTACAAAAAAAAAATAATAATAAATAATAATAAATAAAAAATTAATTTAATATAATTTTTTTTTTTTAATATTTTTTAAAATAATTTTTTTTTTACAATATTTTCCAGAGGGAACTAAATATAACGACATTTAAGTCTTAAAAAAAAAAAATATAATATATATATATATATATATATATATATATATATATATATATATATATATATATATATATATATATATATATATATATATATATATATATATATATATATATATATATATATATATATAAATGGAAAGCCTTAACTTAACCTAGTAATAACCTAGTAATTGATAAAGAGTTCCTGTACATACAATGCTTATCGCACACACAAGAAAACATGGACAACACAGCCTGTATGTCATATAATGAATACAACAAAACAAGGTCTTAAAAAAAAGTAAATTTCAAATACAAAACTTAGGATTTAATGCCTTAATTAAAACGTTATTCCACCAGCTATATAAAAACTAATGTTGTACATCTTTACAAAAGTACTAAATTTTACTTTCGTTACGTTTTTAACGAGCTTAAAAACTAATACCTAACTTTGTTCCTACGTATTTACGTTACTTCCTACGACTTCTTGTTTGCTTGCTTTGCGTCTCTGGCTTTCGCTTCACACTCTTTCGTTTTTTAGCAGGAGATTCTGCCTCTGAATCTGAACACAAGTCAATGCAGGCTGCTTCTTCAGATTTTTTCTTAGATCGATCCTTTGGAGATGTGCGTTTTGCTGAATCTGTATTTACTTTCTTTGAGATTTTTGGCGTTTGTGCTTTTCTTCCCGATCTACGTCTTCCAGTATCTTCCTCAGAATCATCTGAATCTTTAACTTTTATTTCTGGTAAGCTTTCCATGTCAGAATCTTCATCATCAGCTCTCGATTTTTTACCAGTCCCTTTGACATTTTTACCTTTGGACTTTCCTTTCACGCCAGAAGCTGCAAAAAGATCACTTCGAACTCGAAGCCTTTTTGGCTTTTCAGAAATCTTTTGCGATTCCTCATCTTCCTCTTCCTCCTCCTCCTCCTCCTTATTTGATTCAGGAGCAACGTCATCATCATCGTCATCTACGTCCTTATTCCTAGATTTTGTAACATTTTTTTTTGGTGGCGTTCTCTTTTTTCTTCCTGAACTCTTCGTAACCTTTGAACTGTTTTCATCATCAGTTTTTTGCTTCTTATTTGATGGAACAACTTTATCCACTTCCTCATTAATTAATTGTTCAACTCCTCTTTTCTTAGAACCAGATTTAACCTTTTCACTTAATTTATTAATTTTATCTTGTAGACTTTCACTTTCTTCACTAGTTGATCCCCCTTTATCATCACAGTCATTAATCTCTTCCTCAATTTCAGTTTTCACTCTCTTAAAATTCTCTTGCATCAAATCAATCAACCTCACAAGCCTTCGTTGAAATTTTACCTCAGAAACTTTACCTTTAGAATTTTGCCTCTTTTCAATTTTCTGTAGTTCCTTCTGAAATAAAATCAAAAGTCCTTTTACATCTTCGCTGTGAGTCATATCACTTGCAGGACTTTCAGCATTTTTTTTCGATCCTCTGGTATGTGATGAATTCTTTGCAGGAGTCTCTTTTTTCTTACTGGGGGAGAAAAAATACTCATTAAACATAGACTTGAAAGTAAAAAAAAAATATTTATATCAGCAAAAAAAAAAAAAAAAAAAAAAAAAAAAAAAAAAAAAAAAAAAAAAAAGGTAAAGAAATTTTCAAGACAAACTATTCAGATGAATCTAACATGTTCTCCATGTAAAGGTTTCTAATTTTTTTCATTTTTTTCATAAGTTTATATTAGCAATAAAAAATTTTGTACAAAGGGAATGGACATTTAAAATTTTGGTTTGTAGTATTAACAATTATGCTAAATAAGAATAAAGCAGGAATTTTAAATTGCAAAACACTTACAATGATTTAACAAAAGACTCTCATATCCTACACACAAGAAACATTCAAAAGCATGCTTAAGACATAGATTTTGGTGTGTTCGTGTATGCTGGAGGAGGGTAGGGTTAAAAATCTTATCATATCATTCAAATGAACGATATTATAACAGTATAAAGGTGAGGTATTAAGTGTAGAAAGTTATTAATAGAGGTGTGTTGTTAATAATAATAATATACAAACTATTAAAATTAAAAACCTTTTTTTTACAGAAGGTTCCGTTTGTGTGCTGAAATATATTATACAGGTAAAGAGAGCACCATGCAATATATTACATATGCAAAGAGACAGAAAATAAATGTCACTTCAATTCAGAGTGTGCAGCTCAACCATCTTTAGGCAAGCACAACAGTGCGGTTGGGCGGAGAAAAGTGACACAGCTTATTATTATTATTCTAGGCTTGGTAAATAAATATAAAGATTTTTAAAAAATCAACTTGATTTCTGAGCAAAGCCAAAGAACAACTACTAACAGTTACAAAGTTTTTGGTTTGGTGTGTGTGTAAGCATATAACTGCTACTGCACACCAGAGCAGTCAAACTGCATCAAGAAACGAGTCAGGAGCAGCTCCTAGACAAACCGAAAGAAAAATGTGCCGTAGGATATTTTAAAAAGTACATGGTAGATTTGGTAATTAGAATAAAGCAGATAAAGTGAGGTGATTCAGACAAAATCTAAAGAGGCAACGGGGAAAAAGTACTATGAATAAAGCAGGAAAGAAAGTGAATCTGGGTGATATAATGGCCTCACGCTCAACAAAGGGTGAACTGAAGGCGAAAAAAATATGCGGAATCAAATAATTATAATAGGAGTTACTTCAGGTCAAATGTTCTATCTCAGATAGAAACAGTCAAATAAGCAGAATAGGATACTGTAAGTCAAGGTTGAGAGTCATAAGTTAAAAAAAAAAAATTAAGATCTAAAGTTTAAAACTGCCAAGATTGGGGGGAAAGGGGGGAAATTTAACTCGATATGGTTCAGGGTTAATCATCCTTTTTTCTTCTTCTTCATCCTCCTCCTCCCTAATTTTTTTCCTATATATCATTCTTACACTCTTAATTAATGAGTTTCGTATGTATATTACTAGTTTACAACCAAATAAAAAACACATTTATGTTTTTACAAAGCAATGTAATTATTTTTGCTATTATCATAATACAGTTCAAATTAGCAAAATTACTGTGCCAACCTTAGAGATTTTGAATCTGGACCCTTTTCACGAATGCTTTCAACAATTGCTCGGTGCAAAGCTCTGATATTCATAAGCGGGTCTAAAGAGCAAACATAGCAAGACCATTCGTCTTGGCTAGTAATTTCTTTCAACGCTCCTCTTCCTAAATTCCGTCTAACACACGCCTAAAAAAGAAATAAATGTAATAAGTATATATATAAATTATATGAATGTTTGAAAATTTAAAAAAATATAAAATAGTATAAATAAATTTGCAAATATAATAAAATCAGTTTACAGGCTATTGATTATAATTTAAAAATTAATCTCGGATCATAAAAAAAAAGTCATAAAATGCCAGTAACTTCAAAATCTATTTTGAGAAATGATTTCAATGTAAAAAGTCTCCAAGATGAAATAGGTAGGAAGGAAGCTACGGTGGGAAATTTTTTTCTAAATGAAAATAAAACATTTATTTAAATACAAACACAAATATTTATTCAAAATAGAAAAGATGTTTCGTAAATACTCCACCATCAACTGTATTAAACAAAAACTAGGCAATATATTTCAAAGTTAATAAATTCTGAACCATGGTCTGTAACAATCCTCCAGCCAATTTTTGCATCCCTCCCTTGCATCAAAATATGTCATTTGAGGTTAATAGATCT